>CM052886.1:2405830-2500520 GCA_028534135.1 Potos flavus
GGGCGAGCCTGGTGGTGGGTATTGAGGAGGGCACGTATTGCATGGAGCACTGGGTGTGGTACATAAACAATGAATCTTGTAACACTGAAAAAATAAAATAAAAGTATTTGGGAAAAAAAATTAAAAAAAAAATAAATAAAAGCATAATGTGAGAAACAAACTGAGGGTTTTCGAGGGGTGGGGGTAGGGGGTTGGGTGAGCCTGGTGGTGGGTATTGAGGAGGGCACGTATTGCATGGCGCACTGGGTGTGGTGCAGGAACAATGAATCTTGGAACACTGAAAAAATAAAAGTAAATTAAAAAAAAAATAATGCTACACTATCTTAGAAAAAAAGCATAATGTGTAAAAGCATAAAAGAAAGTATATAAAGTTATATACATTACTAGTATGTTTTATAAACTAAGGGATTTTTATTTTATTATATTTAGTTATATCCTTTCTTTCTTTCTTTCTTTCTTTCTTTTTTTTTTATCCGAAGTACCAAGACACGAATATGCAGGGGGTTGTGTACGAGCTGAACAGCTACATAGAGCAGCGGCTGGACACGGGAGGGGACAACCAGCTGCTGCTCTACGAACTGAGCAGCATCATTAAAATAGGTAAGAACTGTTTTGTATTCCTCCTGGTAGAAAATTCAAACCAAAGTTTCTTTTATTCCATTGCAGAAAATAAAAAAAGTAATATACTTACTATAAGGCAAATGCAAGTCATTTATTTACTTCTGTTCTTGGGCTAAATTTGAAATGAAAATATTTTATTATGAAACTACCAGAATGAGTCAAACCTAGAAGAGTTCCTAAGTTATCTAATCCCAAAAAAAGTATCTGCCAGATATATAAATGGAATGTACTATGCTTTCTAAATAAAACCTAGTTTTCTTTGGAAAGTATAATTTTATTGAATTAAATCACATCTTTATGAAGGAAATCATTAATT
This sequence comes from Potos flavus, assembly GCA_028534135.1. Classification (NCBI taxonomy): domain Eukaryota; kingdom Metazoa; phylum Chordata; class Mammalia; order Carnivora; family Procyonidae; genus Potos; species Potos flavus. The sequence continues at coordinate 2,406,768 of CM052886.1, forward strand.
TTTAAGGAACAAAAACCATTTTAAATTTATTTGGGGAGATGACAGATTTATATACTGTTATCACCGTTTACTGATGAGGAAGCCGTGGCAAAGACAGGCCAAGGCCACATGAGTAAAAAGGAGTGAAGCAGGAGTCTACATTCAGGCAATCTTCTGATAATAATATCTGTTATCTGCTATGATAATTGCCTTCAGATGGCCCCGAAGCAGTTTTAGGAAAGTTAAATTATGTTATCTTCAGTGATGATATATGCAGATATATATATATCTTATCCTTTTTTGTTGATGCTAATGTTGATTATTCATTATTACGAATATCTCATCTGGTATTTTTTGTACTCTAAAAATTAAATACAGTTCTTAAAAATATTTCCAATAATTATGATATTTAAAGTTTCACAGAGATACTGTTATTTAGTACATTGGCTGCTGTGTGCATTTGAGGATGTCACATCTTAAAATCTGCAACAGCTGATGAGTAATGAGTGAAAATGCTCGAATTATGTGATTGAGTAAAGCCATAAATTAATTTGCTCAGTTGACTGCATGACCATTAATTATGTTAACAGTCCTTTCACAAACACTCCTATCTGAGGTCTCGCCTTAAAGAGTTCATACATGGTCTATTCTTCCATTGAGATTAGTTTCTTCCCTTTTTATTACTTTGGCAGCCACAAAAGCTGATGGATTTGCACTGTATTTCCTTGGAGAGTGCAATAATGTAAGTATCTGAATTTAGATTTTGGTGCTCTAGATAAGAAAATGTCATAAGCTTTTTTAAACAGATACACTGTGTTACAAACAACTTAACAGATGCATGGGAATTAGGTACTTCAAACTTACTTCGTGTTCCGTTTCCATATACAGTTATTGCCAGATGAAAAGTTTACCAGCGTGGCAACAATTGGGCATAAAATCTTATAATTTATTTATTGTTTTAGTTTTGGTTTATGGTGTCCTATCTTAGGAATGGCATTTCTAGAGTTATTGTTTAGTACCGAAGCTATTTCAGCACTATGGGCTATGCCCTTGCAACACACAGTCTGCAGTAGAGTAAAATGAGAACAAAAGTTTAGCATTTTTATGTGATTTTGTAGATTTCTTTAAGGCAACCCCAGCAGTGCTGGGACGGAGTTACTAAGTGGGGTCCCCGAGCTGTGGCGGCCGTAGCTCAGACTGTCCATGGCACGGGGCTTCTCGGGTCCTCCAGTCTTCTGTGCAACCGGCTGGACCCTGTGTTTCTGGTTTAACTTCCTCAAAGCATAGCCCACCGTCAAATGCAGTGTGTAGAAAGCACTTTCAAAAGTACTTCAAGATGTTCAGCTACTGGCATTTGATTTTTGTTGTGATATTAAAACCACATACGTAACATTTTAGAATAATATTCTGAGCCAATAAGAATTATATTCATAGTTAAAATATATAGAAATTATTTATAAATATATTGGGAAAATTTTTACTATGTGTTATGTGTTAGGCATTGTTATTTGATATTTGGAATGTATTTTTGCAGTGTAATACTTGTATTCATGAGTAATCAAAATGTGTGCTGTTTATATTATATAAAATGTTAGTAGGAATAGAGATGCAAGTATTCTGAGATGTTTGATAGTACTCTTGAATAATACAGTAGTGCCAAGGATGAACAGTAGCTGCTCAAAAATATTTCTTGGCTGATCTACTGAACCCATAATTGATCTTCTTCGTTTCTGCAGCCCTTCTTTCCCTTTGCATAGTAAAAATTTATGTTACAGGATTAAAAGCTCTTTAGGACGAGGACCTTTTCTTACTCATCTTCACATTCACCCGGCATCTCTCCTAGTGTCTTCCATGTACAGAACAAGAGTATTTATTAAATTGAATTATTCAGATATCACTACTACTTCTAAAAACTTTAAATGACATTTCAGGCTAATGGCTAAGCTACCAAAATAAGAAATAGATGTCATTCTTTCCTGTTCATTCCAAAAATTTGTTTCTAAAATTTTGCCTTTTAGGAAAGCACTATATAATTTGCAATTCTATTTAAAATGTACCGGTGTGTATGTTAGCTCAGGGTGATCATGAGTGTGCACATCTCCTTATGACGCCCCTGGGATCTGCAAACAACTCATAGGGCTTGGCCTTGGTAGCTGAGCAAATACCACGTGACCCTTTCCCTTCAATCACAGCTACTTGTGACCCAAACTCAGACCAACCCAATTCTCTGCTGAAGCCTGGATCCTGGACTCAGCATTTCTAGCTGTTTCCATGAGAAGAAGTGAGTGAACCCTGGAACTGAGACGGCCCCGTGGGATGACCCTCTTCTGCTCTGTGTGAAAGAGGATGGGGGGAAGTGGTTTGCGGAGGTCAGGAAGGGCAGGCAGCAAGAGGCCAGGGGTCTGCAGGGTGTGCAAGCCTCAGGAAGTGCTTGACTTTTGGAGCCTGGATTTAGATTTCCAAATCCCATCGTCTGAGTCATTCCACTGTCTTGTTTTTTAATTTTTGTGTTTTTCTCGTTTTTTGTTTTTGGGGGTTTTTTTGCTTTATTTTTGCAAGCTTGTTTATATGTTGACCTTCGTGAGCTAGGTTCCTGGAATATGTAATTTAGAAAAAGCTTTTGTGTCCACAATAGCTAAACTGTATCCTGTGTATATCAGTTCTAATTCTTTGACTTTCGTAAATTAATTGCGGGGAGGTGACACTGTGTCCCTGCCAGGCTCTTTATTCCATGTTCTCCTGGCATCAGTTGCTTCCACTCTGCGCGGCTCTCTCCGAAGTCACTGCTTCCTCGGTCCTGCCTTGCTCAACAGCACGTCCCCAGGAACAGCAGACCACCTCACAAAAGTTGTAGCCTCTTTCCGACCTTCCAAAGTCCGTCTCACTCTCTTCTGTGTTAATATCATATGCTTCTCTTTCAGAGAATTTAGCTGAATCTGTAGTTATGTATTTATCTGTGCTTTGTGTGATTATTTATCCGGCTTTCTCACTAGAGTGCAATCTTCATGAAGGCAGAGACCTTGTCTTCCTGGGAGGATACTTTTAGGGGATAATTACTGCATTTTGTTCACCACATTTTTCTTTGTATGTGTTCTGCACAGGCAGCTACGCCCTTAACATTTCCCTGCCCTGGGGATTTCTGTGGGTGGGAAGAAGATATTGCCTGGTCTTAAGTTCGCTGAAGGGTTTTTTCCTCCTTCCCTCCCTCCCTCTCTCTCCCTCCCTCCCTCCCTCCCTCCCTCCCTCCCTTCCTTCCTTCCTTCTTAAAAGTAGGCTCTGCACCCAGCGTGGAGCCCAACGTGGGCCTTGAACTCATGACCCTGAGTTCAAGACCTGAGCTGATCAAGAGTCAGACATTTAACCGACGGAGCCGCCCAGGTGCCCCTGAAGTGTTTCTTTAGATGTATCTACATAATTACCGCTTTCTTTGCTCTTCATTTTTCTTACATCTCAAGTCTTCCATTTGGAATCACTTTTCTTCTGTCCTGTAGAATTTCCCTTAGTCAGAGTGTGCTGATGGGAAACTCTCAGTTTTTGTCTATCCGAGTATGTCTTTATGTCATCATTTTCTTGAATACATCTTTGCTGAATAGAGAGTTCAGATTGATAAAAATTATCTTTCTGTATATTGACTTGAACATAGTTACTTTTGGGTTCTTTTTTTATTTTTCTCAGTTCTTTAGTATAGTTTTTTATTCCCTGGATATTTTTTTAAGTTTATCTTTTATTTCTTGGGACATAACTATGTATAACATTAACTCTATACCTCTTTAATATTGTTTTATATTCTCTCTGAATTTACATTTCTTGGCTTTTGTTTCATCTATCCCTCACAGATGGTGGCTTATTTGCTCATATGTTTTATTTTCTTTTATGTTTTAACTGTGAATCATATTCTTGGGCCTTTTTAAATGGCTGTTCTTAAGGGCTCCTTTTAAGTTCCCTTCCTGGAGACAGGATGTGTATTTGTTTTTGCCAGTCACCTAAGGCACTACTATCCAGGACCATTTTAAATTATCTCACGAGATTTTTTTTCAGACTGCAAAGTAGTGTGGATTCAAGCCTTACCCCCACATGATACACCGTTATGATTTCGCAGAAGAGGTTTTTATTTTCCCTCTAGCAGTAAATTCAAGATAATCGGGGGCCCTGCTAACCTCCTCGCGGCTGTAAGGGTGGTTACCCTTCCGGCTAAAATAAGGCATTAGCCCTTTGCAGGTCCTGGCTCCTTGTCGGGGTTTTCCTGTTGGCCACGGCGATTTCCTAAGGGGAGGGCAGTACGTCCAGGCCTTGCTGCTCTCCAGAACACTGCAGCTCAGGAGTTGTTGCCTTGAATGTTCCTTTATTGACTTCTTGTTAGATTTCTGTGGAGTCTAGCCATTCTTCTCAGTCCAGCAATGCATTAGAAAGGATTGTAGGGGCGCCTGGGCGGCTCAGTGGGTTAAAGCCTCTGCCTTCAGCTCAGGTCATGATCTCAGGGTCCTGGGATCGAGCCCCGCATCAGGCTCTCTGCTCAGCGGGGAGCCTGCTTCCCTCTCTCTCTCTCTGCCTGCCTCTCTGCCTACTTGTGATCTCTCTCTCTCTGTCAAATAAATAAATAAAATCTTTAAAAAAAAAAAGAGTAAGAAAAATTAAAAAAAAAAAAAAAGGATTGTAAAATGTACTTTGTCCAGCCTTTAAATATTTTCAAAATTGTTTTTCTCAGGAGTATCATACTATCTGATCTGCCCTATTGCTTGAACAGATGTTGACATACTTCTAAAATGTAAGCTAACCATATTAAGTAATATATATATATATATTTTTTTGCCCGGGTGAGCAGATACATGTGTATTTTCTTAATACAAGGTGGCATGTTATAGATATTTATAAATATTTTTCAAAAATTACCTCAGGACTTTGAATCATAGTTGTAAAGCCTTAAATAACTCACACTTAGAATGTATATGATTTCGTGAAAAAATTATAATAATGTAGTGCAGTGAAGGCAGAGCTGTTATGAAGTTTATGCTATAAATATTTGATACATCAAAATTTGTAAAGCAAAACACACCAAAAGAAAAAAAAGAACAAAATACAATAGTAATTTTAGGATTGACAGATCAAAAATACAATTTAGAAAATGTTAGTAGTATCAATAAGTAGGCTTATCCAAAAAATATATCTATATTATTTTAGGATTTACCAACGTGGATGGGCCAGACCCTACTTTGATGCATTTAGCCCCCATTTAAGAATTTCAGATCCCCATAATGGCTAAAAAACAGGGAAATTAACATAAATAATGTGTAATGTGACTCTTTGGGGGGGAAATAGAGTTATTGGGATATTGAGAGTATAATATTTACAAAAATGAATTGTAGTATTGCTAAAGCTCTGGACAAAGTTGTTCGCAGCAGAAAATCCACATCCTTGAACTATTAAACATCTTATATACATTTTTGAGGCCTTAATAAATAAGAGACAAAAGAAAATTAATTCATTAATTCAGCACATTCTTACTGGGTCCTGGTAGCGTTCCAAGTATGAGAGACGCGGTAGTAAGTTAAAATCTCTGTCCTCTTGGGATTTGCCAATTTAACCTGTGGACTTAGAAATAAGAGAATGTAAGGACTACACAGATATAGGGACACCTGGGTAATGCGGTCAGTTGAGTGTCCAGCCTTTGTCTCAGGTCGTGATCTCAGGGTCGTGAGATCAAGCCCCGTGTCTGTCTGAGGATTCTCTCTCTCCCTCTGCCCCTCCACCCTCTCTCCTCCACCCCTCTCCCTCTCTCAAATAAGTAAATAATCTAAAAAGAAAAGACTATGCATGTATAAGCTATTTGCTAACGTAATTAATAAAAAAGAAAACGCAATTGTTTATGTTTAATAATTAAGAAGATACAATAGATAGAATGTAAATGATAAATTATGAGAGGATGCTTGCACTAATATGAAATGTAGACAAAATGGACAGTTTTTTTTATATACGATATATAATATAAAATATATATTGTCCCATTGAATGCAAATGATGATAGAAAACCTTCCAGTGAATGGAAGAAACTAAAAACAGTGTTAAAATAAAGCTTTTTTAAAAGCCACTAGGGCATATATTCCAGACTGTTTTTTGAGTACAAACCTTGTTCAGGCCGTTTGCTACCCCTGGGAACAGTGATGAACCAGAGCAGTTTCCCTCATTATACCTTGCCTGTGCTTTTCTTGTTCACAATCCACTGGGACGGTCCTTCAGGAGAGAGAAGGACACTGTTGCAGAGCTTGGAAGAAGGACCGCTTCCCAAAAAATCAGGATTCTGGAATTGTCCCATGTGAGTTCCAGGTCACCACCTTGTGACTTTGACAAGATATTTAAACTTTCTAAATCTTAATTTAACTTCCATTGGTTAAATGTTATGTCATGAAAGTTTTTCATTCAGCAAACCACTTAAAATACCTGCTGTGTACCATAAATCTATGCTAAATCACTGAGCATACAAAGATTATAAAAAACAAAGCAAAGCAAACCACTGTTCGTGTCATCAAAGAACGTACAACCAGTCGAGGGAATGCAGAAATCCGCAGCGAAGTATAACATGGGGTCTCGAGTACAAACAGAGGGGAAGCCGGGCGTTCTGGCATACTGAATTAGATGGGGGTGCTGGGGCAGGTCACATTACAGGCAACTCAGGCGGTTAGCTCTGTGGAAGCAGGGCGTAGCTTGAAAGACCTCTCACTTAGTAGCTAAAAAGGGGAAATAAAGGGCTTTCTTAGGCAGAAGCAGCAGTCTGTGAGAAATCCGGAGTTAGGAGAGGAAGTAGCGTATTTGTATGTCCTGACCCTTAGCAGACGCTGACATAATGACGCATATATGAAGTACTCCTGAAATATTTGTTGGAAAAAAACTATTTTTTCCATGATAAGATTTTGGTTAATTAAACTTTTGCTGTTTTTACAGTTTTTCTCTTTCATACCTGATCTTTTACTCTGATACGTAACATACTTTATAATATTATCATTACAGTTTTTCTTGTGTTATCTATAAGAGTTGTTTGTAAAGGCTGAAAACCTTTCAAACTCATAAATTTTTTAATTCATAAAGTAAGTTCATAGATAGTTTTTCATATATTAGTGTTAAAAACCAGTTTATAGCAAGTACTTTAAAGTAATGGCATGACTTTCTTCAACTGCACAATGAACTTCAGTGGGTTAATTTTAAGAATCCTGCGGAGTTAGTTCTCTAAAGTTCTAGCCATCTGCATAGATCTAAATTCATTTACTGTCCACTGCCATCTAGTGTCTTGTGAGAAAAATAACTCAATGGTAAGCCTAAATAATACACTTTTGAAGTATTTCTAAAACTTAACTGATTGTGAATTGAAACCTTAACATACAAAAAATGAAGTTTCCTGAATAAAGTGGTGTTTGAATTGTTTATGGGAAGGAAGATCAGAACGATGTCTACAACCTGACCTATCTAATTGATACCAATGAACCAGATTTTCCCATTTCACCAAAAAATCATGTTTTTTCAATATATTGTGATAGTCTTTTCTATTGTTCATTTTCCACCAAATCTTTTTTTCCTAATTTGCTTTTTTATCATTTGAATGCTTTTTTATGGCTTCATTGAGTCAACCTACTGGTCATGATTACTGTTACCAATCTTACCTACTTTCAATTACCTAACCTTAGAAATAAGTATTAAAAATTGCTGTTATTCCAGAAATATTGGCTAGTTCATAATGGGTTTCTTTGAAAAATTGAAGAAGGTAATTTGTCCCCCCCCCCACCCCATGGCAGGATGGTCCTAGGCAGTGGAGGACCAACAGTCAGCCCCTGTGAGAGCCGTCAGAGGAAAGAAAGACCACCAGCAGGATTCGTCAAGTTGCCATGTTCTGAATGCTGGTGATTTTTTCTCTGGAAAGAGTAGAGGTGGTTGAGGTTTGAAACTTTGGACATTTTCCTTGTTTTTAGTTCTTTTTACCTCTAGCCCCTAAAATATGTTTGTGCTAATAAAAGTTTTCATAGATGATACAGTGTTAGAGCAGGAATTAATTTGAGGGACTCAGTTCAACATTGCATTTATACATAAATGATGTATCGTAAGTACATTCATAGTAGTCTTAATACATTCTAAATACTGTGTAGTGGGGGCGCCTGGGTGGCTCAGTGGGTTAAAGCCTCTGCCTTCGGCTCAGGTCATGATCTCAGGGTCCTGGGATCAAGCCCCGCATCGGACTCTCTGCTCAGCAGAGATCCTGCTTCCCCCCTCTCTCTCCCTCTCTGCCTACTTGTGATCTCTCTCTCTCTGTCAAATAAATAAAATCTTTAAAAAAAATAAAAAAAAAAATAAAAAAAAAATACTGTGTAGTGATGTTTGATAAAAAGCAGTTTCCATTCACTCTCCTATAAAATAGTATATTTTTTATCTTAATAATCTGAACATCCCAGTGAAAACCCTTATGTCAAAAATCACAATGATTATTTTTAAATAAAGTTACTCTGATGAATCACTGAACTCTACCTCAGAAACTAGTAATACACTATATGTTAATTAATTGAATTTAAATAAATATAAAAAATAAAAATAAAGTTACTATTTCCTCTGTAAGTTTCTCTAGTACTTACTTACACCCATTATAGGTTAATTCAGTAATGCAGCCCCTTTGCCAATGAAAGATGCAAAGTATATCTTATCCAATAAACTGTGATTACTTTGAAACATTAAGAACTGAAGCAAGACTTGCCTTGTCAGGTCACAGAACGTACGACACGTTTATAGTCATTCAAGCAGTGTGGTGGACTGATCGACTGACTGGTACAGAATTGAGAATTTGGAAACAGACCCAAGTATTCTGAGATTGCGTATGTGGTGAAGGTAGTAGCTTAACCACTGAGGAGTGACTGTTGAGTACACAGCTGTCCATTGGATTATTTCTGGAGAGTAAATAAAGGTGGGCTTAATGAATCTTCCCCATCCCTTGAGTACATGTAAAATTCAGCCTCTAATTTAGAGGTTTGTTACGGATTTTTTCCACTTGCAGTAACAGCTGCCAATGAGTGCATTCAATGGCAAAGATCACGGAGAACATAAAGAACGTGCTCTTACTGAACACAGAATTCAAACCAGTGGTTGATCTTCAATCCGAAAGGGATGTTATGAGGTGCACCTTTGCACAGGGAATTGTACGGAGTAAAACACAGAAACAGAAAAGAATAGGAAAGCACTGATGCAGAGGGGAGAAGGTGAAACCGCGTCAGAAAGAGGCGTCAGTCCTGGCTCGGTCCTCATTTTTCCTTCCCACCTGAGCGTTTGGCTTCATTTAATGATTTATCCCGTACTCTTAGCACTCGCCTCCGCTCTCATTCAGAAACATTTCTATTTGATAAATATGAACAAAAGTCATAAGGTAACTGGTAAAACAAAGATAAAGTTTCCACGGTAAAGAATTGTTTAATTTTTTGGTAACTGTTTATTATCTACAAGTTTTTCAGATTCAATCAAGTAGTTGAAAGATTTCCAAGCCTTTTATTGTCAGCAAGCCTAATATATAGAATAGCTTTCCATATACCCTTTGTGCAGTGTTTGTTTATCTGTTTCTCGTGCCTCGTATAGAAACCCTACATCGAAGGAATAAATAAATATTTTATAATTTTACACAAATGACCTCCCAATAATACAGGATTATATAAGCTGTTCTTTCATTATTGATTTTTGAAGGTTAATTACAACTCGTAGATATTATTAAATCTAGCCTTAAAGGGCATATAGCAGAGTCATCCAAAAAAGATGTCTGTTGTAGATCTTCAGACAACAAACAAAGCCAAAGGCTATTAAAAAAAAAAAAATCCAGAGCACCTGGGGGGCTCAGTCTGTTAAGCATCTGCCTTCGGTTCAGGTCGTGATTCCAGGACCCCGGGATCGAGCCCCACATCGGGCTCCCCACTCAGCGGGGAATCTGATTCTCCCTCTCCCTCTGCTGCTCCCGCTGCTTGTGCTCTCTCTCTGTCAAATAAATAAAATCTTAAAAAAAAAAAAAAGAAATCCAGAGCTGCTGCTGGGAGCTTGCTCCAAAGTTTCCTTTCTTTCACGGTCCCGGCAAGTTCTGTAGGAGCGAGGCAAACCCGTCAGGTGTGTTCAAGCTCGTTTCCTGCATTCTGTCCTTGGTAAAGAAAGAGAACATTGCTCAGCATCCTTCTTGTGATTAACTTTCTCATGGTTTGAGAAAATCATTATCATTTCTGATTTTTCTTCAGGCTAAATATGCCACATCCTTTATAGTTTTTTCTTTCAATCATTCCTTCTTCCTGTTCTTAAATAATTCTTCTACTCTTCTCTCATTCTTAAGAGAGGCTGGCACAGACTTTTACTATGGCAGGGATAGACACTAGACCTAATCAAAGTCTTAACTTCATCTACGCCATACGCATAGTGGTGTATAATGGAACTACAGTAACTTTAAAGCTGGTGACAGGAATTCTAACCTCTTTAAAAATAAATAAGGTGGAATGGTCAGTCGCTATGTTGTATGTAGCTAAATTTTAAAAATCAAATAGTAAACGTTTTTAACTTAATCTCTTAAAAAATCATTTAAATGTTTTTCTCACAGGCATTGATTGTACTTAATTATAAATGCTGTGTAAGCACAGTCCTTAACTGATACAGATATATGTGTGAATAAAATAGTTTGAACTTAGCTTCTAACCTTAGTAATGATGAGTTATTTAAAGCATCTGGGGGGTGCACCTGTGCTCTGCTCTCCTCCCTGTCTCCCCCACTCGCAGCTGATTGAAGAAGCTCCTTTATAGGCTTTACTCTAGTATGATAGTTAAGATTTTTTAGGAAGAAGGGGTTTGCTGACATGATAGAGCTTGAAAACTACGTATCTAATAAGTGTATAATTATATCTAACTCAATGTTTTCAGCTAGAATTTGCTTAGTAATAGCAAGTATTAGTAGGAACCTGTGTAGCTTAAGAGGATTATCTAATCTCACTGCTTCGGAGGTCTTCAGATTTTAACTTACAGCAGTCCAATTTAAGATAAAAGTAAAGCGCGGGGAGAATTTACCTGAACTTTAATATATTTTTCAAATCGAGTAGATAGTCATAATACAGTTATGCCAAAATATTGCCCCCAATCTCTCGGTGATTTGTTTTGATTAGCAATTCTTACTTAGTAGAAATTTATTTAAAATATTAGATTTTAGTCAAAATAACTGATCGTATTTTTAAAAAACACTTATCTTAAAATAGTTTCAGGACTTTACCTTCCCACCTAATCATTTGAAAGGGAAAGATGCACCCAGATATGTCCAAAATATTTCGGATTTTTGCTATTACTAAGCAGAAAATTTGCTTGTAAGCTACACGTGTAGCTTAAGAGGACTGTCGAATCTAAAAAGATTTTTAATGAAAATGAAAAATATAACCAAATCAATTTGATTTGTAGTCCCTGATCCTGTCTCCAGATCTGTAAGTAAGTCTCTAGGGGAGGTTGGGCCCGATGTCTGTTTCTTGACATTACCTTGACTCCAAGGACAACTTTTTTTTTTCCATTTTATTGTTTCCTATGTATCAAAATAGGAGGCTATTTTAAGAGTTTTTTTTCTGCCTAGGCATTCATTGAAGTCCTATATCTAGCCTGTATTTTGTGTCCTGTTGGGAATATGAGAGAGAATTTCACCTCACATACCCGTTTGATCAAAGCACTTTTCCTCATTTTCTGTCTCTCTTCATTGGCTCACAGATTCCTCGTGACCCGTAAGTAACATCTAGGAGCCCTTCTGTGGCGCCAAGTGCGGGGAGGTCTGTAAAACGTGTTCTTTCCTCTTGCCAGAGCCTGTGCGTGTTCACTCCCCCCGGAGTCAAGGAAGGAGGACCGCGGCTCATTCCTGCCGGGCCCATTGCCCAGGGCACCACCATCTCTGCCTACGTGGCCAAGTCCAGAAAAACATTGCTAGTGGAAGACATCCTTGGGGTAAATGGTTTTTTACTCTGTGACACTTGTCACCTGAAGTATTTATTTTATAAAGATGACGTATCAGTTTGGTATTATGATTCAAACCGTTTTATAAAGGCATTAGAGTAAGATACAGATCAATAAATGAATTTATGTGTAAACTAAAACTCGTCCTCAGAAAAATCACTCCTTCTATACCCACTGAGAGCTAGATTTGAATAGTTCTTATTTCAACACATACCAGTACAGTTAAGCATAAAATGTGTTTATATTTATGTAAACCGAATGATCACTGTTCTGTGTTATGTATCGTAGCAAGATGGCTGTGAATGAATTAGCTCACGCCGTGCACCCTGCTACCCCAGGTTTCAGTGGTGTCCTACAGCAACCTCCTGTGCCTTCTCATGAGGCTGTGCATTGGGCCAGGCTGCTGATTGGGCTGTATTCGGCTGGGCTTGCTTAGGCCATCACTTAGCAGTTGGCTGGCCTCGGAGGGCCTCAGTTCTCTGTGTTTGTCACTCCCCCACTTCCCCACCCCACCCCTAAGTAAAGCTGGCCTGGAATGTTCTCATGACGGTGGAGAGGTTCCAGAGAATACGTGAAACATGCAAGTGAGTTTTCAAGCCTCTGCTTTCATCTAACTTACTTTGCGTTAGCCGAAGTAAATCACGTAAGCAAGCCCAGACCAGTATTGGAAGGTTACTGACGAAGGACACGGGTGTGGGGAATGTGGCAGTCTTCCACACTGTATGTGAGCATTGTGATGAAATGTGACTACACGAGCTTAGACTTTAAAATTGTCGAGTATGCAAATGACTATAGAGGTGTGATGACATTGTTCTGGAAAAGTGCTAAGTTGAAGTCATGACATCTGGGTTTTAATTCTGGTTTTGCCACTAATTATCTGTATAGATAGAGATACAGATGAAGAATTTGCTGAAAGATTAGATCTTCATTATAAGATAATTGTGTGGGGCACTTGGGTGGCTCAGTCAGTTAAGCCTCTGACTCCTGGTTTTGGTTCAGGCCATGATCTAAGGGTCCTGAGATCGAGCCCCGCATCAGGCTCCATGCTCAGCTCGGAGTCTGCTTGAGATTCTCTCTCTCCCTCTCCCTCTGCTCCTGCTCCCCCGTTTGTGTGCACTCTCTCTCTCTCTCTCTCTAAAATAAATAAAATTTTTTAAAAAGATAATATGTGACAAGATAGAAATGCTAACTGCCACTGCAGTGGCAATCATATTACAATATATAAATGTATCGAATCAACAGTTTTATACTTTAAACTTACAGAATGTATGTCAACTATATTTCAATTTCAAAAAGTGTTAAAAGTATACAAGTTGTCATTTGAAAATGTTCTGTTGTATATGCAGGCTTTCAGAAGATCTGTAAATTACAAATACATATTTGTACTGTTCTTGATTTATGAAAAACTTCCTACAGACAACAGAAATTGAATAAATAGAACAGGTGCTTTGGTATCAATTCATTCCATTTCCCTGTATTCCTTTGAGTGATTTGCTAAGCTAGAAAGTTAAAAGTCAAAGAACCAATTACATTTTTCACAAGTAATTGATAATTATTGGCTGATTTGAATACTTAAAGTGAGCTTTGAGAGTCAATCAGAATGACCCTCATTAACACACACTTCTGTATTTTTCTAACCTTAAAAATAGAGGAGAAACAATTTTTTATATGTACTTTCCTTCATGTAATATTTATATACCAGTAAAGCCCTTGGAAGAGTTCCAGCACATAGAAGGTGATGGTTAAATATGTGTTAGCCATCATAATTACATTTATTATCTCATGAAATTAATATATATCGTAACTAGATTCTGCTGCTCAGGGTTGAAGGAACAGTGAAGCAGTATCTGGGTATAGGTCCCATGTTGCTGGAGATCGACGTCTTCTTAGACGTAGTTTACAGTGTCTCTCGTCATTTGGTTGTCCTTTGACAAGCACTGCCTGTTGTTTGTTACAAGTATTAGGCAATTTCTGGTAGAAATAAGAATCTTAACATAATGATTCCATTTCTTTTACTGAATTTATGTCTTGTTCTCCTTTGATTTTTCAGGACGAACGATTTCCAAGAGGTACTGGACTGGAGTCAGGGACTCGCATCCAGTCTGTCCTTTGTTTACCAATTGTCACTGCAATTGGTGATTTGATTGGTATCCTCGAGCTGTATCGGCACTGGGGCAAAGAAGCCTTCTGTATGAGTCATCAGGAGGTGAGGCTAGCCTATTGAGGATACTCATTGATATCGCTCAGTTAAGAAATGAATGAATATTTAAAACCACCATTTGCTTAACAACATTTTGATGGTTTTTAACCATCAAATTTTTGTTTCGTAGTTACTTGGAGAGAAAACTGATTAAATTAGAAATATAGTAATTTATTTTAGTAAGAATCCATTCTAACAATAAAAATAGAAGTATGCCATATTGTGAATCAAATAAAGTAGTAGGATGACTTTGGAGAGTTTTCACATTCTGGTTGTCTATGTTTTCTTAAAAATGTCCTCTTCCTCGAGGATATCCTGAACAAACATTCCAGCATCGCATTTGGAAACAATGAGTTCCATGCCCTATTCCCTGAATCGGAATTTGCTCATTAGTCCTAAAATGAGCTACGACAGCGATCTGTCCCTCCCCTGTACAGACGCCCAGGTCCCCGTCTACACGGGTTCCCCTCTCCTGCTCCCTCCCTCCAGCCACGCTGGGCCCTGCAGCAAGGCTGACTGGCCTCTGCACGGAGCCTCTGCATCTGCTCCCCCTCTGCTTGGAGCGTGCCCGTCCTCCTTGTCCCCTCCCCAGCTGCCTCCTTCAGGAGCGTCCTCATGTGCCGCCGTGTCGGGGGGAGGCCTTCCCTGAACACTGCGTGTGTCTCCATGTTGTGCCTCTGTTTCTCTGCAGCCACTTGTCACCAGCTGGGACCCTGTGCACTTCCCTTATTCTCTTTCTTGTCTTTCCCTCTCCCACAGTCCCCTGTATATTTGGGGGGGAGGTGGTGCTGTGTCTCCAGCGCCTAGAGTTCTGCCTGATACCCAAGAGGAAACCCGTGAATGTCTGGGAAGCGAATGAACAATAAAAGAAGTAGAATAGCTAGTAGTTGCAGAATTTGTCGGCAAAATTTTAGAAATATTTCATCATTTGTAAAGTGATGATGGTTGAGGCCATTTTAATAGTATTTTTGTTAAACTGAAAAATAATTATTTTATGTGAAAATCATTGGATGATAGCTCTCTTAAGCAGTTCATCTTGCTTTTTATCCAAAGTTAAGAGGAACGAGAACATTAAACTCAGTTATAAAGAGGCGGGAAATGTAAAAGAGAAATCTTGTACCTATTTGATTCTCCGTGTTTGGCAAAATAGGCAAATACTCAGCGGCCTCCAGAAAATTCTTCATATAGCGGTGTGCTAGAGTCCTTTGTTAGGATGTCTGCACGTGACTAACCAAAGCGTGTTTCCTCCTCCTCTTCTAGGTTGCAACAGCAACTCTTGCCTGGGCTTCCGTAGCAATACACCAGGTGCAGGTGTGCCTTTGGGGGGCTTTTAGGGGGTCCCGCCTTAAAGAGAGAAGAGTTGTGTAAAGTGCAGCCACTGGGGGAGGGGTTGGGGGTTCGTAAGTGACCTTCATGTGTTATTTTTGGATATTAGGTATTTTATTATTTCTGAAATTTTGTGTCTATTCACTTATATTTACTTATTCCCTGCCTTAAATATGTTGCAATTATTTTTATGTATTTATATGTAATTATAAAAATTTATGCCATAAATGGAATATGTCCTATTATGGTTTTTGTTTTCCACTGAAAGCAAAGGAGTGGTCTCCTACGGGCAGTAGCATTGATAGTATATTTTTATGATTCCATTTCCTAAAATAGAGCATCCTTTAAACTAAATGGTATGTGAAAACTTTCGTCTCAAATTTAAAATACCTCGTTCTCTTGAAAATAGGATCCAGTTTCAAAGATCACAACCTTTATCAAGTTTCCTGGCAACTAGACTTCAAGGGCCAGGGACACAGGAGCTCTGGATCCTCCACCTCTCTTCATTGTTGTTTTGTTTTTGAAATCCATGTCAGCACACTCAGGCTGTGCGAGGGGAGGAGATAAAGTATATAGTTGCAGGATAAGGGTGTGAGGGGCAAGGACCGCTCAGATCCGACCGCATGCAGTAGAAGTGGCCTATGTGCCCAAACGTCGTTTCTTCAAGTGTAAAGTAGTTTTAAGGAGCACCTCCGGAGGTCGACCATCTAGATCTGAATGCTGGCCCCGTCGCTTAGCAACCCCGGAGCACGTGGTTCTGAACTTGTTTATGCTGCAGTCATAAGAGTAAATCCCAGATCTCTAGTGTTCAGTGCTGACGAAATGAGACGGTGACTCCAAAGCACAAAGAACAGAACTTAGCACATCTCAGCATTCGATAAGTAGGACTTGTTACTGATAGTATTTCTGCTTTATACGCAGTGATTGTGTTATGTCTTTTGAAATAAAATAAGGCAAATAGTATTCAGGAATTGCTATTTTAACTAAGCAGAAATCTCTTACGATTAATAGCCATTGTTTTCTTTGGCAGGTATGCAGAGGCCTTGCTAAACAGACTGAATTGAATGACTTTCTACTTGATGTATCAAAGTAAGTGTTCGTTTCTAGGGCTGCCATAGATCTTCTCGTCAGGGGTTTAAGTTCAGTGCAGGCTCGAACAGTGACAGACCACGACTGTTCACTGCAGTCAGTAAGTCGTCTGGGAAGAAAGGGTCGTATTTCAGACTGTAAAATTACATTCTCTTCCGTGTTCACTTTACAAGGGAAAGACTAGCCGGCTGGATGTGTGATAATGTTAATGGGCATTTGTTGTATATTTTCTAAATAGACTCACTAGAGAATGTTGAAGACACTAAGTATTTCCATTTTTGTAGGAGAAAACTGAGAGAAGTAGGAGAAAAGGAAATGTTTTAGTTTATTACTTTCCAAAAAGTCCTCTCTGGCATTTTCTACAAATGTCAGTAAACCATATTATCAATATTATTATTTTAATTTTCCCATGTATGGTAGCTCAAATACCATTTTAGGGGAAATGGAACATTTCCCTGAAATTTGACATAGAAAAACCTCCTTGAGCTGGCAGTGAAAGCAGTTATAGATATTTATTACGTTCGAGGTTCATGACTGGTTTTGCCTGCTACAAGGAAGATTGTCCCTAGATCTGACCCATCTACTGACTTGCCGAAATCTAGGATAATGCCCCAGGATGTGGTCACGTCAGGGTCATGTCCTCTGGCAAGTTAATAGAGGAATAACATACCTGTTCTTCCACCAGCAGCAGCTCTGACCATGTTCTCTCTCGTAGATCGCTTTGGCAACACTTAATAGCTTATCATTCACGAGTGTTATAACCCCATCCCTGGTCTGCAGTTGCTGCTTTGTGTCCCATGTATTTGTTGAAACAGGAAATGAGAGAAGCGTGGGAGTGAGAGTGCTCTCCTTTGACCCCGTAGCCAGCTATGTCTCTGAGAGGGAATTAAACAGTGTCTCTGGGGCACGTGGTGTTACTACTTCGGAACACGTAGAAAGGGAAGCTGTGCACCTTCCTTTGCTAACGGATCTGACCATCCTGCGAGTCTTCCGCGGTCCGGTTGGATCCCTGCAAGCGTCTCCCCAGAGGAGAGCCATTTGACTTTGCCGTCTTCCTTCCTGCACGTTCCCCAGCGCACAGAGTGATTAAGCATGTGCTAAGTCTTGCTGGCTCCAAGCTGAAGAGGAAATGTTGTCTTCTCAACAAAAGGCATTGTTTACCACTATTAAGTTATCTTAATTCTGAGTACATTGCTAAATTCACAGGAAACTAAAGTGAAAGCAGTACCTTGCCAATAGATCCTAGATTAACATAGTCCCTGAAATACATGCTTACTGATTCATCTGTTTATCAGGTTGACATTTTGATGTAGGTGCCATGTATCTCCAAAAAATTTACTTGCTATTTATAAGAATGAATATATCATGTACTTGTGCAAAGTCAGTGGGCTATTAACATTTCTTGTATTCTGATGTCTCTTCTCAAATGAATTACATTGCTTTCTCAGTACAGTTAAACTAACATTTTAACATTCCAGTTTTTCAGTGATCATTTACATTTTAACTATATTAATGAGATTTAGCAAATTGGAATATTTTTCTTTCAGATGTCCATAAAAATATTAAATATGGTGAGCCCAATTTTATCCTTCATAGTTTTAGTTAAATGCTATAAACTTTCTCTCAAAATAAGTACTTACTAATAAAATAATTACTTAATTCATCCTCTGAAATTAGAGACTTCATACCAAAGTTAATGATAAAGTTTCATTTATCTCTGTGAAGTAATGTTATTGGTTGCTTCCACAAAAGGACAGAAGTCAACATATATCTTTACATTTTTTGCTTAAATGTATGCAAAAATGGGAAATGTATTCATTTTAATATGTTCTGTGTTGTTATTTAGATTAGTTACCAGTTTTATGTTCCTTTTTTCAGGACATATTTTGATAACATAGTCGCAATAGACTCTCTACTTGAACACATAATGGTAGGTTGCTTTTTGTTTTGAAAATGATCATATTTAACCCTTAGAGTCATGTCCTAATACGTGGAGGAATATTTTCATGTATCAGATGTATAAGCTGTTGTAAATACGATGAAAAGATGGTGCTTAGTGAGCGCAGGTGTTGCTTTGATTTCTTTGTCACTTTTGATTAATTTTGGAGGCGTTTTGAATAACTTTTGGAAAAATACCTGAGTTTTTCATTATTTAGTGGCAAACTATACTTTGAAAAAACGTTTAGTTCCTTTTTATACTCCCCAGAATACCTTTTGTATCCCAACTACATTAGGAATTTCCAGCTGACTCTTCTAGATCTTAAGGTCCATTCTGTTTAGTTTTAATCTTAATTATTCATCTCCATCTGGAAGACTGATAGGCTCTTGGAGCTGAAAGCCATAAGAAGTAGAGTTTTATCCATATTTTCTTGTGTCGCTGCTCTAGTGCTCCGGCGAGACTCCATTAAACAGGTGGCTCCGGCCAGAGTGGCCTGTATGTGCTCCACGGGTGGTCATGCTTTCTCGGTACCGGTCTCGCCCTGTTGCGGGTTCTTTCTCCTTCCCGTTTTCCTGGTCTTTTCTCAGAAGATCGTACCCCTGTGCAGGAAGTTACAGGCTTGTAGGCTTATCCCCAGGCTTCATGATGCACACGGATGTGTTTCTCTTTGATATCATGGCAGGTGAGTATGAAGTGTGATATGCTCAGTCTCCTGTGGAGACAGAAAGTTTATGCAGGGAATTAGTAACATGAGGGGGGGTTATTTATTGTTCTCAGCCCATTCTTTACATAATTAGTTAGGTTGATGGTTTTGTTTGGATGAAAAAGACTACTTAATTGCATAGTAAAAAATTATTTGTTTGGTTATAAAAAAACTTAAGGAGTTTGTAAAGAAGCGAAAAATATTTTTAAAAACTGTAAAAATAGAAGTATATGGATTGACATAGCTTGACTAGGAGTATAAGAAACGCTCGTTGGCTAGTATTATTAATATTATCTTTTTAAAAACAGTTTTATTGAGATAAAATTTACATACCACACTATTCATCCACTTAAAGTGTTCAATTCAGTGGTTTTTAGAATATTCAAAGATATGTGCAACCATCACCAATTAGGAACATTTTCATTACCTCGAAACGACACTCCATATCATTATAGCCGTCACCTACTTATGCCTCCATACTCCCTCCCTCCACCCCCACCCCCACCCCCCAGTCTAAGCAACCACAGATCTACTTTCTTTTTCTATGGATTTACCTATTCTAGACCTCTCATGTAAAAGAGATCAAGTAATGTGTGGCCTTTTATGCCTGCCTTTTTTCACTTGGCGCACATTTTCAAAGTCCACCAGGCTGTAACAAGTGCCAGAACTTCATTCTTTTTTATGGCTGAGTAATACTGCATTGTATGGATAGACATGCTACGTTTCTTATCCTTTCGCCGGCTGATAAACATTTGGATTGTTTCCACATTTTGGCTAATGTGAAAAGTGCTGCTTTGGACATCTGTATACTTTTTTTTTATTTGAATACCTGTTTTCAGTTGCTTTGGGTGTATACTTAGGAGTGGATTGCTAGGTCATATGGTACATGTGTGTTTCACTTTGTGAGGAACTGCCGGATTTTTTCTGTGCATTGCACCATATTACGTTCCCATCGGCAGTGCACGTGGGTTCTAGTTTCCCCACATTCTCACCAATGCTGGCTCCCATCTGGCTTTTCGACCTAATGCCAGTATTATCCAAAGATAGAAAAAAGGAAAGCCTTTGAGCAAGATACCGATGCAAAAGTCAGAAATATATAATAACAACAAATCAGGAGTAAGGTTTACATCACAGCGAAACAGCATGCACCCCAGTAACGCAAGAGTGGTTCAACAGTAAGTAATAAAGTAATATAATTCCTTATTCTAATGAAGTAAAGGAAGAAAAATTATATCATTTTAATAATGGCATACAAAAATTTTATAATGCTCAACACCCAATAACTGCAAACTCACAGAAAATTTAGGAATAGAAGGAAAAGTTAAATAGTATCTGCTGGCGGCCTACAACAAACATACCTAAAAATTAGGTAGGAGAAGTGTGCACATTGAGGAAAATTTGTTACTCTCACTGCTTCCCTCCAACCGTGTTCTTGTTTTCACTGAATTTTAAATCCATTCTTGTTACCATTGTTGTCCACTCACAAGTAAACCTCTGTGTGCGTGTGTGCACCTGTGTGTACACATGTGTGTTGCCTATACAGGAGAGGCGCGTGGCTTTTCGAAAGACCTTCTGATGCTTGGAGTTCATAAATATTCCCAAAATGTATCTAGGATTTCTCTGTTCCTTCCCAGCCTGTGAGAGCACCGTTTCAAACCGAAACCCTCACGTCTGGGGGAGAATGAAATGTAACATAAGTTCAGAATCACTAATCTTCAAACAGAAGATTTTATAGATGCCTCACTACCTATAAATGTTCTTCAGTTGATTTTTCAACATAATAATAACATTATCACTGAACAGTAAAATTTTGTCTTATCAAATATGTATACTCACCTTTTTCTTACCTAATTGTGTTGTGTGTTTTTTTTTAATTGAGGCATAATTCAGGTGTACAGTAATGATTCGACACTTGTGTACATGACGAAATGATCACTATAATAAGTCTGGTCACCAAATGTCACCATAAAAAGTTGCCCCCCCAAATTTTTTTCTTGCGATAAGAACGTTCGAGATCCACTCTCCCAGCAGCCTTCGAACATGTGCTGTGGTACATGAAGTAGAGTCCCCGTGCTGTGCAGCACGCGTCCACGACCTCGTCCCCGTGCTGCGCGGCACGCGTGCACAGCCTGGTCATTGCACATCTGGGAGTCTGTATCTTCCACCCTCTTCCGCTCTCATCATCCATTTTGTCCACCTCCATCCCCCTCCCCACTGGCGGCCACCACTCCGTTCTCTCTATCCATGAAGTTTTGTTTTGTTTTGTTTTGTTTGTTTTGTCTTTTAGGTGCCAGATGTGAGTGAGACCAAATAGTATTTGTCTTTCTCTGACTTACTTTACTTAGCATAATAGCCTTCAACATGTGTGTTGTCCCAAAAGGGAAGACTTCATTCTTTTTTTTATTGCTGAGTAGCATTCCGTTACATATACATATGCCACAGTTTATCCATTCATCCATTGGTGGACACTTAGGTTGTTTCCATATCTGACTATTGTAAATAATGCTGCAAAAAACGTGGTGGTGCAGTTATATCTTTTCGAGTTAGTGTTTTCATTTTCTTAGGATAAATACCCAAAAGTGGAACTCCTGGGTCATAGGGTAGGTCTATTTTTAATGTTTTTAGGAACCTCTGTACTGTTTTCCATAGTAGCTATACTAATTTATATTCCCACCAACAGTGCACAAGAGTTCCCATTTTTCCACATCCTTTCCAGCACTTGGTATTTCTTATCTTTTTGATACTGGTCCTTCTAACAGGTTTTAGGTGATACCTCATTGTGGTTTGGGTCTACATTTCCCTGATGATCAGTGATGCAAAGCATCTTTTCATGTACCTGTTGGCCATCTGCAAGTCTTCTTTGGAAAAATGTCTGTTCAGATCCTCTGCCCATTTATTAATTGGATTGTTTATTTTTTTGCTATTGAGTTGTATGCATCTTTTTAATGTATTTTGGATATTAGCCCCTTACTGGATACATGATTTGTAAATATTTTCTTCCACTCTTTAGGTTGCCTCTTCATTTTGTTGATGGTTTCCTTTGCTGTGCAGAAGCTTTTCTAGTTTGAGTAGTCCCACTTATTTTTACTTTTATTACCTTGCTTTTGGAATCAGATCCAGAAACAAAAACAAACAAAAACATTGCCAAGACCAGTGTCAAAGAGCTTACTGCCTGTGTTTTGTTCTTGGAGTTTTATGACTTCAGATCTTCCATTTAAGTCTTTAATCTATTTTGAATTAATTTTTTGTATGTTATACTAGTCCAGTTTCATTCTTTTCCATCGTGGCTGTCTAGTTTTCCTGCTACCATTTATTGAAGAGACTGTCCTTTCTCCATTTATATTCTTGTCTTCTTTCTCATAAATTAATTGGCCATTTATTTGTTGACACTCTATTCTGTTCAGTTGATCTACATTTCTGTGGTTTTTTTTTGCCAAAACCATTCTGTTTTGATTTCTGTAACTTTTTAATATAGTTTGAAATCAGGGAACATGATACTTCACCTTTGTTCTTTCTCACAGTTGCTTTGCCTATTTGAGATATTTTGTGGTTGCATACTAATTTTAGGATTCTTTATTCTAGTTCTGTGAAAAATTCCATTGGGATTTCAATAGAGATTGGATCAAATCTGTAGATTGCTTTGGGCAATATGGACATTTCAACAATAGTCATTCTTCCAATCCATGAGATGGAGTATCTTTCCATTTATTTGTGTCTTCAGTTTTTCTCAACAGTGTCTTAAAATTTTCAGTGTACAGGTTCTTTCACTTCCTTGATTACATTTATACCTAGGTATTTTATTCTTTTGACGTAATCGTAAATAGGATTGTTTTCTTAATTTCCCTGGTAGTTCGTTGTTGGTGTATAGAAACGCAAAAAGGGGGCACCTGGGTGGCTCCGTCCAGTGGAGCATCTGACTTTTGGGTTCAGCTCAGGTCATGATCTCGTGGGTCATGAGATCGAGCCCCAAAGCAGTGGGCAACACACTCAGCAGGGAGTCTACTTAAAGATCCTCTCCCTTTTCCCACCCCACTCCCCAAATAAATAAATGAAATCTTTTAAAAAAAAAAAAAAGAACGAAATGCATCAGATTTTTGTGTGTTCGTTTTGTACCCTGCAACTTTTTACTGAATTTGTTAATTAATTCTAATAGTTTTTTGTCGAGTTTTTAGGGTTTTCTATATATAAAATCATATCAGTTTTACTTCTTTTTATAAAATTTGGATGTCTTTTATTTCTTTTTCTTGCCTCACTGCTCTGGCTAGAACTTTCCATACTGTGTTGAACTGAAGTGGGGAGGGTAGGTCTCTTTGTCTTATTCCTGATTTTAGAGGAAAAGCTTTCAGCTTTTTATCATTGATTATGATGTCAGTTCTCAACTGCATTCCTCTGTCCTTCCCCCATGTTCATTACTTTGAATTCTGTCAGGTAAGTTACTTATCTCCATTTCATTAGTTGTTCTTCCTGAGGTTTTATCTTGTTCCTTTGTTTGGAACATATCCTCTGTTTTCTTCATTTTGCTTGACTCCCTGTGTTTGTTTCTCTATATTGGGTGAAACAGCTGCCTCTCCCAGTCTTGAAGGAGTGGCCTTGTGCAGACAGTGAACCTTATCATTCAACTTGCCCTAGTGCTTGGCCATCTCTCAAACCTTTGTGGCTATCGGAGCAGTCTGATTTATTCTTGATAGGTCCCCGTGGTCGAAGGTGTGTCAATACCTCATAGTGTTGCACGGGGAAGGATTTCAGTCAGCCCCTGGTTTCTGGCTGATTGGGACCAAGAGTGTCAGACAGCAGCTTTTGAAGTATGCAGATGTAGACAGTCCTGGTGATCTGGAGGTGTCTCCTGGGTGACAGTTGTAAAACCTGGGCTCCAGACAAGTGTATGAGCTCCTTTCTGAGAGGTACCAGCGAGCTGTAGCGAGACCAAGGGAGAGCACCAAGATGGCGTCCCCACCCTGCCTTCCCAGCCAGCTCCTGCGTAGTCTCTTGATGTGTGGCGAACCGAAGTCTGGTCCTCGGGTTGAGGCGCCAGAACAAGTAAATAGGCCTTTTTCACAGGAAGACTAGGGGTGTGTTTCAGTCTGCTGTCTGTGCAGTGCCCTGTACGTAGTAGCCTGCCGAGAACGGTCTTTCTGGTTGTTACAATCCTATAGGACCCAGGAACGCCAGCCAACCCCCCCCCCCACCTCCCCGGCCACCAGAGCCAGATGATCAAGGGGCATCCCCTGAGCAGACTTCATACACCCCACCAGCTTTAGCGAGACTGAGGGAGAGCACTGGGCTGGGGTGCTCCCACCAGCTTTCACACGGCCACAGGAACGTGCCAGGCTGGAGCATTGCCCACCAGCACTGGCAAGACGTGGGGGGGGGGGGGGCCAAAAATGGCACCCACCAGTGCTTCTATGTCCCAAAAGGCTCCTGCCCATCTGGCAGACACTTTAAAATTAGTAAATGTATCTCCTAAACATACATTCTAGGAGCTTTTCCAACCACTGCTTTTGTGCTGGTCCCGAGGCAACTAAGTCTGCACGGGAGCCCTGTGGGTCTACTGAGTGTGAGCCCTGTTGGTGTTCAAAGCCAGATGTTGTAGGAGCTTAGATATGGGTGTAGATATTGTAATGTCTTAATTTATTCCTAAGTTTGATTTGCTAAAAATTTTTATTTATGAGTTTTCTTCTGTTTCCAAGGTAAAGTGATTTGTGATTTTCTTTTTTTAGAGTGTCTTTGTCAATTTTCAGTATCAGTGGTATAGCAGGTTTTCTAAAAATAACTGAAAAATTGTTGTTCTTTCTGAACACAGAACACTGTAAACTGGATGTGAATTTATTTGTTGAAGATTCTTAAATAATTCATAATTAAAATCATTTGGGCCTGAGGCTTTTTGTGGAGATAATTCTTAGACAGTTATAGAGTTGTCTTTATGATTCTGTTCTATTCAGATTTTTCAACTCCTTCTCGATTCATTTCCTTTTTCTAGAAAATAGTCTATTCCATTCAGGTCTTTATAAATATTAACATAAATTATGCCAAAGTATTAAGCAATTAACATGACCTAGGCACTAGGGATGCAAATTCCACTTTTCCTAATGTAATCTCTAAGAGTGTAGGATCATCATTATTTAATCATTCAAGATCCCATGAGTTTGCAGAGTAGATGGGTGATTCTTCTGTTTGCCAACAATACAGTCCCATTACAGTCTTCCTAACTTTATGCCATTCATCCTCCCTCAAATATTTATTGAGGGTTCTTAGGTTATGGAGATCTTACATGTCCTAAACAAAGGGCTGGCAGACGTTTTCTGTTAAGGATCAAATAGTAAAGTTTTATGCTTCATGGGCTGTACTCTATTGCAGTCACTCAACTCGGCCGTTGTAGCAGCCTCAAACGATACATAAAGGAATGAACATAGTTCTTTCCCAATAAAACTTTATTTATAAAAACAGACAATGGGCTAGATTTGGCAGATGGACTTTAGTTAGCTGACCTCTACTTTAGGCATTGTGCTGGGTTTTTGGAATACTGTGAGGAAAAAAAGAAGCAATTTCTGCTGTCACAGAACTCACAGGATAATGGAAAAAGACAAACTGTTAGTTCTCATACTGATAATACCCAATATACTCAGTCCCCTGCATATTCAAGTATTTGTCAAATAAGTACAGTTTATCAAGACAAGTATATACTACGAGGATGAACCAGGGTACCTAACCTGTGCTGATTTCTTTTTATTAAATCTGTAAAATAGTTTTACATGAGATTTTATATTTTCCTCTGGCCACAAGGTGGCCCATGTCCCTCTTGCATAGACTTTGTGATGGCTGTTTTCTTCTGAGAATCAACTCTTTCTCTGGGGAATAATTTCATGTCTAAAATCTGGAGGGTTGAGGTTGCCAGAATTCTCAATCGAGGTAAAGATGCTAATTGCACCATGACTGTGGCCTCAACCCACAAGGGACAAAGGGATATTTTAGGCATTAAAGAAATAATTGTGGAAGGAAATTGATGAACAGTGAATGACAAAATGAATATACAGTTTTCCAATTAGGAATGAAAAAGCAAAAAAAAAAAAAAAAAAGAAATGAAAAAGCGTACTTGTTATAGGAGCATAGGCCATGAAAACAGCTAGTATGAGTTCAAAGACCCAATCTGCCCTTTACTAGCCATGTGATAGTGGACAAGTTTAGTTACCTCTCTGCCTCAATTATCTTAACATGTAAAGCGGAAATACAAATATTCCCTGACTTAATATTTTGATTGTGGGGATTAAGTGAAGGAAGACACCTAAAGGGTGTGAGAGTGTCGGCACGGAGCAAACACTTCATAATCGTTACACGTTATGTAGTGCAGCAAGTAAAGCGCCACAAATGTGAATATGAACCTCATTAGAAGTTATATTTCATATTTTTTTTTACAACTGCTATATCACAGATGCCAGCCGGTCAGAACGGATGCTGGCCTTAGAGCTGACAGAGGCTGGCACCAGGCGTGAGGGTAAAGCCCTAGAGTTTCTGGAAGAGAGGGGCCAGAGTGCAGCAGGGCTCTGAGGGAGTGAGGCCAGCAGCGGCTTTCCGGCCCGGATGAAAGTTGTGTAGTGTTTCCACACCCAGCCCCACGGCGCCGTGCAGAGACGCTGCTCATTCGTTGGTGTTGGTGTCTGCCCGTGTCGGCACGTGATCAGGGACATAGCGTGTTTTGTATTTGTATACCTGTATTTATTGAGGTAGAGTGCTAATTTTCCACAGAGTGTAGATCCGCTGAAATTTATATTTATTTCTGATAAAGTTTGCCTTTAAACTCTGAATTTCTCATTGGCTTACTCTTGTTTTATTGTTTGTCTTTAGATATATGCAAAAAATCTGGTGAATGCAGATCGTTGTGCACTTTTCCAGGTAGACCATAAGAACAAGGAGTTATATTCAGACCTTTTTGATATTGGAGAGGAAAAGGAAGGAAAACCCATCTTCAAGAAGACCAAAGAGATAAGGTACAGCCGGAAGTAGAGTGTCCACACGCTGTCGCTCAGCCGTGCAGGTGTCCTGTTACCCACTCTTCTGTGCCTATTCACAGGTGTGCTGACAGCACTTGTCATACTGTGATATCATTCCCACCAGGACCCGCCTCCTGAAGGTAGTGCTTCTGGGAATGACATTGCAGTGCCAGCGAAACCGCGCCTAGGAAGCTTTAGCGTCACTCCTGGAAATGCCGTCTTCCGGAGGCGGTCCTTTTGGAAATCATGTTGGAAAAACTTACTAGTGCTCCCAGGTAGGTAAAGGTACATCCCACCTGGAGTCTGCAGGTTTTCCCATGTCTTGGAGCCGGGTATACTTAAAAACTACGGCCCCTACCCCTTCCCATTCTACGGGGCCGTCTTGAAGTCCAGACCATAGTGGAAATTGACCTGGTGTATCTGATGACTTAAACACATTATTCTATAACTGACCAGTTGGTTTAATCAGTCACATAGCACACTTCTGTTGCATCTAGAAACTAAAGCCTTCTTTGTTCTTTAAATGGCAGTTTCTGTCACTTAAATGAACAGAGTGACCTTTAACTGGTAGAGGCTCACTTGCTCAATCTTTTATCACAGTCTGAACATCTACAAGGAGCACTGTCACCAGACTTTTAAGAATCAAGCTTAACATTCAAAAATTGACTTTTTTTTAGACATTTGCATCCTTTTTGTTTATGTATCTTGTTTAACTATTTTTCCACATAGTAACATAAAGTTGGTAGTAACAACATCGTAGTAAGACACTATTCCTTATTAATTACAAATTGCTATTGAACGGCCTGTCACATCCAAGAACTAAGCAGGTGTGCAGGAAACAGGAGTGAGGTCCCAAGCCAGCCCTCACCACTGCCTGCCACGGAGCACTCTCCATTCTGTGGCCCTAGGGTGATGGATCCTGTCTTCCACACTCACAGAACTCCGAATTAGAGGCACTAGTTAGATTTTTTATTTTTACTTGTTTTATTTTTGGTTTATTTGTTTTTTAGACCTCAGTAAATCAGTCTGGTAAGGTAATATCTCTTGCCGAAGGTTCAGGTGTTCCTTACCAGTGCTGATATTGATCTCATCTTGGAGACAATAACTTTTTGTGTTGACAAGCGTGGGAGAAACAATGAGGGGAATCTGCTGGGCTGCAGCTCTCTCAATTGACCAGTTGATGTCAGCCGTTTATGTAAGGGCCTGCCTCTTAATTATCTCTTGACTGGAGATAGCACACCAAGAAAATCAAGCATAAATCATGAAATGGATTCTGATACTCTTTGCTCACAGCAGTCTAATTTGTTCGATTCATGTTGTTCAAAGCACAAGAAAACCAGGATGAAACAATTTTACTTTTTATACAATGTTGGGTTCACTCTTTGGCATTTTAAGAAAGTTAATTCTCTTTTGTGTCAACTATCCTTTGGTTTTTTCCTTAAGGTTGAGCTTTATTTTAATAATAGTTATTTCCTATAATGTTGAAAATGTGATATTATGGAAATTATTTTAAAGCCATTGAAATCGGTAGATTTTGTGGACTGTAGACCTCTTTCTTAACTAATTTTGAAATGAGTGCATGTACTATGGTGATATTGTAATGAGAAAACTATTTGTAAAATAAGAATGTATTTATAAAAGAAAGTGCCGATATTAGATATCTAAACATAATTAAGTGTAACCAAATAATGCTTGTATTTTGACTTTTTAAATTTAACAAATTAGAGCAGCGAAGATAGTAGAAGTTGTAAATTGTGTTATTTCTGTATAGTGCTTGTGTTGCAAAAGCCTTAAGGCCCCAGTCCTGCACGGTATCTCAGATCACACATAGCCTGTACATTTGGTTATACGTGGGGTGGAAAATACACTGGTGTAGACCTGTATTCTTGTTTTTATGGTGCCACTAACTTTTTAGGAATGTTGGCTTCTGGTTTCTGTTCACACAGTGAGAATTAAGAAAATTTATGTTCAGGGCGTCTGTCTGACTTAGTCATTAGAACATGGGTCTCTTGATCTCAGGGTCGTGAGTTCAAGCCTCATGTTGAGCATGGATGGATAAGTAAATAAATAAATAAATGTAAAGAAAATTTATGTTGAAGTATCTTGTAAATTATAAGTACTTTGCAAATATGGAGGATTATTATTGGTCGGTAGAGGAGAGTGCTAGTTAAAGTCTCAATTTTAATTTGTGATCCAGTATAACTTAATATATTGTGGATTATATCTTTTAAAATAAGCTTCTCAAGTGATTACTATGCAGTGTTTCTCAGCTTTACCTTTACACATTCTGTAGTACTAAGAGGATTTTGAATATGTACATGTGAAATTAATGCAAGTATTTAAAACAAAACAGTGCTTTTTTTTCTTTAATATTTAGTGGTAGTGAAATGTTTCAAGTTATTTTATAACACTTATATTTTAATTGGCATGTCCCTCTCTTTTATATCTGCAGATTTTCAATTGAGAAAGGAATTGCTGGTCAGGTAGCAAGAACAGGGGAAGTCCTGAACATTCCAGACGCCTATGCAGACCCACGCTTTAACAGGTAAGAAATCGCTTCCGCCCCGTCAGCGTCTCCTTCCTGTCCGGTCCGGCCGCAGCCTCTGCGCTCCCCACGCCAGGGCCGCGGGCGCCTTCCCCCCGGGGCGCTCTGTCACACTTTCTCTGACCCGGCTCTGTTGTCGGTACTCAGTGTGTCCGGATACTTGTACGATGACAGACTCTGAACCGTTGATGAGATCCAGCTAGAGGGCATTAAAATGCTACCAAAGCATTTATACAGGAAGAGTTTAAGTTCGCAAGGCTGTTTTTGTTTTCATTATGGTGTCAATCATTCTGTCCGGGGCAAGTTCTCCGTCAGACCCTGCAGGGCAGCGACACCTACTGATGACAGTACCTCCTGTGAATTCCAGTTCCGTCATTTATTAGCTCTAGAGTCACCTGGAGTGAGTGACTTAATCTCGCTGAGCTTCTGTCTCCTCATCTTTAAAATGGTACAACAATGCCTATTTTATAGGGTGCTTTTTGTTTTGTTTTGTTTTGTTGGTTTTGGTAAGATTAGAGAAAATACTCATAAGAGATCTGGCAACTTTACCTGATACAAAGTGGGAACTCCATAAATTGCTGCTTTTACTGGATATTATTAAAGTTGGATATTAGATGGCATATAAAGATTTTTTGTTTTGTTTTGAGTTTTTTGGAGAACTAGGAGCCAAATTATGTAATCTGATTTTAATAAATCTCTCGAAATTAAAATTTTGTCTCAAGACTGATGCTGTGACTGGTAGGGAGTAATAGTTCAGATATTTTGACAGTAGTGTTCCATTAATTCAAACATTTGGTCTACTTTAAAAGGCAATTAAATAGCATAAACAATAAGAAGTTTTTTTCAGAAATTTGATTAGTGTGAAATATGTGCAACTTGTATGTAAACACAGTTACATCCCAGTGATGCATCTTATCAGTAAATTAAGAGTATGCAGAAAATCTCAGGGGTTTTTTCCCAAAAAAACCAAATGTGTTATTTTAGTGCTTAAATATTGAAAATATTTATATATCCTTATTTAAAACTGTTATATAAAAATTTTATGGGTCGACTTTTAAGAACGTGAAAAGGCAAGCAACAGATGGTGAGAAAATATTTGCAAAATGTACATCTGACAAAATACTTGCATCCAGAGGATGTAAACAACTCTTCCAACATAATAAGATAACCTAATTTAATAAATAGGACCCAGAATTTTAACAGACATTTCACAGAAGAAGATACATGAATAGCCATTAAACACACGAACAGATGTTTGACGTGAGGGAAACGGAAATTTGACAATAAGATCTCACTACATAACAATTTGAATGGATACGGTTTGTAGAAAGTGGCATTAGTAGGGTGCTGGGAGGCTCAGGGTCGTGGGATCAAGGCTCACATCAGGCTTCGCACTGAGTGTCGAGTGTGCTTGGGATTCCCTCTCTCTCTCTCTCTCTCTCTCTCTCTCTCTGCCACTCCCTGCCCCACCAAATAGATAAATAAATCTTAAAAAATAAAAATAAAAAGTGGCATTAGCAGGTGTTGGCAAGGATGTGAAGAAACTTGGACTCACACACTTTGCTGATGGGAGTGTATAATGGTACAACCGTTTTGGAAAATGGTTGCACAGTTTCTTGTAAAGTTAAGCATACACTTACTGTACTCAATCAGCCTCACTCCTGGGTATCAAGAAAAACAACATCTGTCCACACAAAAGTTTGTATGCAGGTCTTCAAAACATCATTACTCACAATTGCCAAAAAGCTGGCTGTTAACAAAGCAATAATACCCATTAACTGGTGAGTGGATAAATAAAACGTGGTCTGCCCATACCCCAAAAGAGCACTCCGCAGTGAAAAGGGCTGAACCACTGATACCTGCTACGGGATGGGTGAATCTCAAAACAGCCGCAGGAGCCAGGCTCCAATGACAGCCATCTCACTACCTGCCCTCAGGTACGTGGTTGTGTCTATGGAACTGAGTCCTGTTTGCAAAAAATATTTTCTCTAAATCAGGAGTCAGCAAAATTTTTATTAAGGATCAGGTGTAAGTATTTGGGGCCATAATATCTCTGTCACAAGTCCTCAGCTGGGTTGTAGAGAATGGTGGCCTTGTATTCCATTAAAACTGTTCACAAACAGGAGAGGGCTGGTGTGGCCCACAGGCTGTCGTGCGCTGACCCCTGCTCTACGTTCTCAAGATGATAACTCCGGTTTAAGTTTGTTTATTAGCAGGTCGCATCTCTCATAACACAAGACTAAGTTCAAAGGAACATGTTACTTTACCAAATTTATCATATTTTTCCTCTGCATCCAGTTTGTCTGTGTTTACTTAATAATCTGTGGATGCATAAAACTGAACGATAAGCTGAAAGCCTCCGAGAGACTGTTCTGAAAAACTCTCTTGAAAATAAAAGAACAAATCGGTTCGAATATTTTTGAAGAGATTTTAACGAAACACTTTGAAATGTCACACTGTCCTTGAACTTAGAAGCTCAGCAGTTCCATTACAATTAATTCGTAATAGAAGCGTGTAAATTGCACAACTAAGTTGCGATTTTTGACAGGCTGTACGGTTTATTCTCTCGTGCGTGTTCTTGCCCGTGGCGCAGGGAAGTGGACTTGTACACGGGGTACACCACCCGGAATATCCTGTGCATGCCCATCGTGAGCCGAGGAAGCGTGATCGGCGTGGTGCAGATGGTGAACAAGATCAGCGGCAGTGCCTTCTCGAAGACGGACGAAAACAACTTCAAAATGTTTGCCGTCTTCTGTGCTTTAGCCTTACACTGTGCCAACGTGAGTAATGCTTTCTTAAAGACCTTGTTTAGTACTCCGTATCAGCTTAAAACTTTTTAAATAAAGTAGTTGAAAGGGTTGGGTTTGGTTTTGTTGTTTTGTTTTGTTTTTTCAGTATTTCCTTCATACATGAGAAACGGTGATTCCTGGTTGTACGTATTTTAGGAAATGTCTTAAAATGCCTGGGGAAAAAAAATCCAATATTTTAGCATTTGTTTCAAGGTGTGAATTTGTTAAAAAGAAAAATGAGGGTAATATAAAGGTAAAACGTTCAAACAGAAGGTTTATGTCTCATGGCGTCTCCTGAAACGAGTAAGGAAAATGTGACCTAAACCCTTAGTGTTTGTCATACATAGTGCATTTGAGAGTCTTGTGCAAAACAGAGCAATGACTCCTGGTGAAGTCCGCCCGGACGCTCCCTGGGTGTCCGTGCACTTGACCCTCACGGCACGTCTGCCCTGGTCCCCGCGTAATAGGTGAAGTTCCATTTGTCTTACGAAGTCTGACTTCAAAATAGTTGAGTAAAACATCACTATTCTATATACTCTAGTAATCCTTTAGTGATTACTAAATATTTTAAAGTCAGGGAAAATTTTATTCACCTTTTTTTTTAAAGCTAAACCAACCTAAATGGGAGTTAACACCTTCCTCATGTAGAAAAATGGCCTTTTTGGAAATAGAACCTCAAGTGCCACAGGAGCAGCCACGTAGCTAATGGAAACAGCTGGAAGAGGATGAGGATAACGCTTTGCATTTGGGCTGCTGCTGCTCCGTAGGCGCGCCCCTCGTCCCGCCGCGTCACCATGGGCCGCTCGTGGGCCCTTTCCTGCTACTCGGTTTATCCGAAGCACATTCGTGCAGTTGTCGGATACTTTCTGCTTCAAACGTTTTCTGTACCTGGGTTTCTCTCTCATAAATAAAAATACTGACAGCTGACATAATTGTTTGGTTTAAAAGTTGCACAGAATGTCATTTCAAATATATCCTGAATATTGATGTTCATCGATTTTTAAGTGTGTCCAGGGGAATCCGCTGTAGCTGCTTGAGAGCCGGTGTAGTCCGTGTAAGAAAGAACAACCACCGCGGGCCCGTACGATGGGGCATTACGGCATCGTTCTTTTCTCTCTCGGAATGTGTATTTCTATTACCCCACAAAAGTTTGATCTCATGTAATTATTTCATTCTTAAAAATGTCTTATTAAGATAACCTAAAACATGCTTAATAAGTGTTAAAAATTAATTTTGGCTTATGGTAGTATATTATATGTTATTTTTAGGATACATGTGGTCAAAGCAACCATGTTAGGAAATTTTGATAAGTAGTTATCAAAAACAAAAAATACAAATTATTGGACATATTATATCCTAATGAGACGTCTGTGGCTTAAAATAAAAACAGTTAATATACCTGTGCATGCATTTTACCTACTTTAGAATGAAACTAAGTTTAGTGTAAGTTTTTTGCACTATTTTGAAATAACTTCAGACAGAAAGCAAAGTTGCAAAAATAATACAAGGATTCCCTAAGAGCTTTACCCATGCTCCCCAATATTGATATGGTACCATTTTTACTTTGATATTCTTTCTTTCTTCTCTCTCCTGCCTCATTCACAGATGTCATACTCCTCTGATCCATTTAAGAGTAGGTTTTAGACAAAAGGTCCCATAATCCCTAAATACTTCAGCTTGTATTTTCTAAAGACAGGTCCATCAGCTTACTCTCTGCTGCATAATTTAAGAGTCCAGAAGTTCACATTGGTACTGACTTAGTGTGTGAGGGCTGCACCACAGACTGGGTGGCTTAAAGAGCTGAAGTTATTTTGCCGCAGTTCCGGCAGCTGAAGTCCGAGATGTCAGTAGGTTTGGTTTCTTCTGAAGCCTCTCTCCTTGGTCTGTAGATGGCCTTCGTCTCCCTGTGTCTTCATACAGTCTTCCCTCTGTGCGTGTCTGTGTCCTAATCCCCTTTCCTTGTAAGGACTCTTGTCATACTGATGCGGGCCCACCCTCTTGAACTCATTTTACCTTAATTACTTCCTTCAAGGCCCTGTGTCCAAATGTGTCACATTCTGAGGTACTGGGGCTTTAAGGTTTCAACATACACATGTTGGGGAACATAATTCAGCCCGACGGTACCAGGCACTATTAGCTAAACCGTGAAGTTCTTTAGTGTCCTTTAATCTGGAACTGTTCCGTACTCTTGGCCTTGCATGACCTGAGTATTTTTGAAGTGTATAGGCCCGTTATTGTGTAGAACGCTTCTTAATTTGGACTTGTCTGGTATTTGCGCATGATTATATTGAGGTTATAATTTTGACCGGAATATGGTGGAATGATGTGTTCCCTTCGAGTCCCGTGAGCAGGCACACGCTCTTTCACTGCTGATGTTGGCTTCATCACTTCGTTAAGGCGGTGTTTGCCAGGTTCTCCTCTGAAACACTTTCCCTCTTTTTCTCATTGTTTTGGAAGAGAGCTTGTCCATAAGCCTCTGCCATCATTCTCTTCTCTCTCTCTCCCGGACACATATCGTGTCTCACCCCATGGCCGTCCCCTTTCCATCTTTGGAACTTTGTTCTTTGACCCTGAGGAATTGGATTCCCACTATTCAGCAACCGTGTTATTCCTATTCGTTGAGGAATTTTTCAGGAAACCCTAAGAATTGCTTTCATTAATGAGTAAATAGCAGAAAGAATTTTATTATAGCGATTTCTCTTAATTTGAACTCCACCTGAGCTAAGATGCCAAAAAGCACAGATAACTCTATCATCAAAGGTTATTTCAAATGATCTATCAGCTGAAACTGTATTTAGATTCACCACCTTCAATATTTTATGAAAACTTCAGAATCCGCTATTAGACCTCATTAATACCATATTCCATATTTTCCTTTGTTCCAAGAGGTTTTGTATTAGAGCAATTTGAGGAAGGGGTTATTTTGAAATGGGAGAGGTTCAAAGTCATTTCTTAGGTCAGAGTATGTGTGAAAGTTAAGGAGGTAGAAATTGGTCCTCGTAAAATCTGTCTAGGCTTCCATGTGTCTCTTGAAGAATGCATCGCTCTCAGTGTAGACAACTCTTGAGTTAGCTCAGCTGTGTCGTTAGAGGGGCTGGCTCCGAGGGTCCAGAGCTCTTCTGACCTGCTGGCGGTTGCATCACAAAACCTGGATACAAACACGATTAAATGTTTATACCAAACTAAACCCAAATTTCAACAAAAAAAATAACATCCCTGAAAAGTCATGAGTAAGTTAACAGGAATTCTGTCTTTACATTTTTAGCCTGATCCAGGTTCAGGAGGGGGAATCGTGTGCCAGCTGGCCCCCACAATTCAGTTATGAATGTAGCTTGGAAATGGACTTCTGTTTCCATCGTGCTCCCCACGCGTTTGCCGCTTGTGGCAAAGTAGTTGGAATGGTTGTTGAATTCATGTATTACGACGCATCTCATCTTTCACAAAAAGATAAATATTCCAAGTATGCCGATCTTTTCTGATGACAAAATGACAAAATACAGTCAATGTTTCGTTATTTGAAAGATAGATTCAAATAAATAGTATTTAATCTGACTTTGGAATCATAAGTCACATTCACACTGAATAAGGAAACAGCTGCTTTTCCAAGTAAACTCGTCCTGTGAAGAGAGCCCGTGGAAAACAAATGTCTGTGAGTGTTCTTGTTGCTGTCACATTGTCCCGTGACTCCCACACACACGTTTTCACAGGCTTTAGAGAGACGGGGCGCAGAGCATTTCTGAGCAGTGTTCCTGAGGTTTATAAATACGTGGTATGCTGCGTGTGTCTGGAGTGTCCGGTTTGACAGGTGCCTGTACGCACAGCCCAAGGGAACCATCACTGCCATCAGGACACGGTGCGGCCACTGTGTCGCGCGTTTCCGGGGGCCCCTGGAGACCCTCCCTCACGACCCTTCCCATCTTTACCCCCCAGTTTCCGGGGGCCCCTGGAGACCCTCCCTCACGACCCTTCCCATCTTTACCCCCCAGTTTCCGGGGGCCCCTGGAGACCTTCCCTCACGACCCTTCCCATCTTTACCCCCCAGTTTCCGGGGGCCCCTGGAGACCCTCCCTCATGACCCTTCCCATCTTTACCCCCCAGTTTCGGGTAACCACTGATCTGCTTTTTGTCACCGTAGTAAATTACTTTGCATTTTTCCAGAATTATTTTATATAAATGGAATCCTAAAATCAGTATTCCTTTTTGTCTTGGGTTCTTTCACTCAGCACAGTTATTTCGAGATTCATCCATGGCATTGCATGGATAAATAGTTCATTCCTTTTTATTACTGAATATTCCATTGAAGAGATACACTATAAACTATTTAGTCACCTGTTGATGGGCATTTGAGTTATTTCTAGGTTTCGGCTATTACAAATAAAGCTGCAGGGAACGTCTGTGCACAAGTCTTTGTACGGTGTATGCTTTCATTTCCATTGAGTAAATACCTAGACGTGGAGTGGCTGGGTCAGGTGCTAGGGCATGTTTAGAAAACTGCCCGACTGTTTTGCAGAGTGGCTGAACCCCTGGTAGCATCCCTGTGTTCCAGTTCCTCCACGTTTGCCATCTCTGTGTCTTTGGTAAAGTGTCTTCTCAAATTGCTCATTTTCGTTTGCAACAGTTTGTTTTCTTACTGAGTTTTAATAGTCCTTTGTATATTCTAGATACGAGGCATTTATCAGATAAGTTATTGCAAATATTTGCTCCTGGCGTTTGGCTTGGCTCGTGATTCTCTTAACAGTTTCTTTCTAAGAGCAGTTATTAATCTTGAAGAAGTCCAATGTATTAGTTTTTTTTCTTGTTATGATCATGCTGTTAGCATTGTATCAAAGATCTGTTTGCCTAACCTAAGGTCACAAAGATTTTCTCCTATGTTTTCTTCTAGAAGTGTAGGTTTTGCATTTAAGTCTATGATCCATTTTGAGTAAATTTTTGCATGCGGTTCAAGGTAAGGGTCATCTTGCATTTATTTATTTGCATGTGAGTGTCCAGTTGGTCCAGCACTGTTTGTTACATTTGCTGTCCTTTCTCCACCATCTTGCCTCTACACATCTGTTGAAAACCAGCTGATGTTAGGAACATTATGTCCTCTTGACATATGCTCCCCTTTATCATTTGAAATAATCCTTCGTTATCCCTGGTAATAGTCTTTGCTCTGGAATCTACTTTATCTGGGATTAATCCAGCCACTCCAACTTTCTTTTGACTGGTATTAAGTGGTATGTCCTTTCCAACATTTCACCTTATTTAGGTCTTTATTTTTTTAATTAATTTATTTTTTCTCACCATAAGGCATACCCTCCCCAATGTCCATCACCCAGCCACCCCATCCCTCCCACCCCCCTCCCCTCCAGCAGCCCTCAATTTATTTCCTGAAATTAAAATTCTCTCATGGTTTGTCTCCCTCTCTGGTGTCATCTTGTTTCAGTTAGGATTCTTGTGAACAGCATAAGCTGGGTCTTGCTTTTTTATCCAGTCTGGCAGCCTTTGCTTTTTAACCAGGGTATTTCTACTATCACATTTTATGTTTAAGTATAAATCCACCATCTTGTTGTTTTCTGTTTGTTCCATTGTTGTTGTTTTTTTACCTCTTTCTTCCTTTAAAATGAAATGTTTATGACTTTTTTATGACTTGACTTTATGAAACAGCTTTTAACTTACTAAAATCTTCCCCATGAAGAGTTGAAGTTTCATTGGTTTTGAACCTGGTGGATGATATATAAAGATGCAGCCAATTCGTTTGCAGGATTAACTGATGGATATCAGTGGAAATGGAAAGATATATGAATTTAAGGCAAAAATATTAGTGGCTAGGGAACAAAACTCTTAAGCGTGATGTTTGAGAATAGCCAGTCCTTTATTCCATTTGGATCCACATACTTTTTGGCATGTCTTTCTCAGATAGTATAATTGAAAATCTCTAGGTATTGAAATAAATCAGACTGAACGCAGATCTTAACATCACCATCTCACAAATTATTAAAGAAAAAACTTGACAGTTGATAACATACTTAATTAGTGCTCTAATTATAAAATATGTAATTGTCTAATAAGAATAAAAAGAATCTTGCTCAGTAATGAAATACTAAAAGTAAGTACTTTGTATTTCTATCTTTTTCTATTTCTATTTTAATATAGACAGTCTATCTGCACAGTGCGTGCGCGTGTCATTGCTGAAGGAATGTACATTTATTGGGCATGCCTCTCCAGAGTGCTTTTACTAATAAAGGACTTCATGGTCAAACATTGTTGAGAGACTCTGGACTAAAGGACTTTGACATCACCAAGAATTAAGATAAATATTTTTAAAAGGAGACATAGAAAAAAATCTTAACTGCTGATTGATGGAGTCCCTGCCTCCGTGGGTTTGGGCCGCGGGAACGGAGCGCCACAGACCGCGTGGTCTAGAAACAGCAGACACTGATTTCTCACGGCTCTGGGGGCTGGGAGTCTAAGAAGAAGGAATCGGTGGTTAGGTGCCAAGGAATCTCACACTCCAGAGACAGTTGTCCAGATGCAGAAGTAATAAGTCTTTTCAAATGGAGATGCCATTTTTGTTTTTAGCTTATGCGTTCGCATCTTCAGAGGGCCACGTGGGCGTCTTCAGCGCACGTGGAATCGCAGTCTTGGGAGTTCATGGATAACAGCAGCGGTTTCGGTTCTAGTTCTGATTCTTAGTGATGTAACTACTTTACACACCCATTTCGTTTTACCTTTTGTTTTTCGGATTTGCCTTCCAGATGTATCACAGAATCCGCCATTCCGAGTGCATTTACCGGGTGACTATGGAGAAGCTGTCCTACCACAGCATCTGCACGGCCGAGGAGTGGCAAGGCCTCATGCGCTTCAACCTCCCCGTGCGCCTCTGCAAGGAGATCGAGCTGTGAGGGTCTCGTCCTGTCTGTTTCTCCACCAGTGGGGTTTTCGGCGGGTTCAGCCTGGAGTGACGTGGGTACAGACGTGGGACCGCAAGCACCGTGCCACGTGTGCGGTGCCAGTGCTGCCATCGCCCCTTCTCGGGGGACGCCACGTGTCAGGAGAGGTCGTGGACGCGAAGGCCACGTCTCTTTATCGTTAGAGTCTCAACACTGAGGTTAAATGAGCTAAATGTTAGTTCTCCTTGTTACGCTTCTGCCTCCTTTACACCATCTATGCGGCGCTTCCTGCTGAAAATGGCATTGAGTATCCGAGATCTGAAAGCTTTCATTTCCGTATAATCTTAGATTGACAGACTGGATTTCAGACTTTGGGAAGAGTGAGTGCAGCTTTCACGCTTTGTTTTCCAGTCCCGTGCTCATGTATGGGAGCTCCTGGTAGTAGGACCTGGGATGGTTCGCGTGTTCGTGGTAAGTGCGAGCCAACCCTAGCTAGCTCCATACCAAAGATCGGCAGGAGTAACCTGGAGCTGGTATTTGCCTTATCACTGGAAGTAGTAGTTAAACCAGGAGGCGGTCAGACTGAGGCGACTCTAGTGCCGGAGCAGCATTAGTGCCCCGAGGTGCCCCGAGGTTATGTGACAGACGCACTAGGGACGCGGCCTGGGAGCCACAGTCGGTCAGTGATTGCCCATCTTTGCTCTCTGTGCAAGGCTCTCTTCTGGCTCCTTCCCCAGAGTGCTCCTAAACACTAAGGCTTTGGTACTGCCTTATTCGAATGGATTTTTGCTCAGATAAACTCTTAAGACTTTTTATTTGCTTTGGTTTATCTTTGAATGGTTTATATATAGTATGTATTTTGATATAATAAGAAATATATATATTTGGTCTTCGTAGCTAATTTCTGGCTCACAGCTCCTAAAACTCTTGAATTTCCTGAGTGATTGGAGTGAGAGAGAGGTCTTTTCTCATCCGTCATGAACCTCTTTCAACCACACTTGAGTTTATGCTATTGAAGGACTGTAGGAGGATGGGGGCTGGTTGCCCAAGGAACCAACCATGCGGTTTGGGGTTATAATTTTCAGCCACCCTCAGACCTCCTGGGACGGGACAGGGACTGGGGATTGAGTTAATCACCAGTGACCAGTGATTTAATCAAATGTTGCTATGCAGTGAACCTCCAAAAACCCTAAAGAAGGGGTTCGGAGAGCTCTTAGGTTGGTGAGCACATTGGGTGCTGGGTGGGCGGTACCCCTGCAGAAGCTGAAAGCTCCTCAACCCTCCTTCCCACGTGGCTTGCCCTGTGGGTCTCTTCCATTTGCCTCTCGAGTTGTATCCCCAATAATAAACCGGCAAAAGTTAAGTACAGCGTTTCGCTGAGTTCTGTGAGCCATTCCAGTGCGTTATAAACCCGAGATGGGGTTTGTGGGAATCTCTGCTTTAGAGCCGATGGTCGGAAGCGTGGGCGGCCAGGACGTGAGGTTGGCATCTAAAGTCGGGGGCTGGGGGGGGCAGTCTCGTGGAACCGAGCCCTTAACCTGTGTGGTCTGCGCTGGCTGCGGGTAGTGGCAGAAGTAAATCAAATTGTAGGACATAGTTGGTGTCTGCAGAGGGTTCGAGAATTGCTTGGTGTGGAAAACTCACACATTTGGTGTCAGAAGTATAACTAGAGGAACACGGTTTCTTTTAATATTTTACCATTGTATTTATTTGGGTTAAATGTTAGTAATTAAATTAGCAAATGAAGAATAGGTAATAACTTTGGATGTTTGTCTTTATGAAGTTTTTCCTCTGGACTTATATAAGAGAGAGAGCAATTTTCTTTTTTTTTTTTTTTTAAAGATTTTATTTATTTATTTGACAGAGAGAGAGAGAGAGGATCACAAGTAGGCAGAGAGGCAGGCAGAGAGAGAGGAGGAAGCAGGCTCTCCGCTGAGCAGAGAGCCCGATGCGGGGCTCGATCCCAGGACCCTGAGATCATGACCTGAGCCGAAGGCAGAGGCTTTAACCCACTGAGCCACCCAGGCGCCCCGAGAGAGAGTAATTTTCAACTCTAAAAAAATTCTGTGTCCCGTCCCCTACCCTCCACCCCGCCCCAAGTCTATGAGTCATGTAAAACATGTAGCATTCATAATAAAATTTTTTGTACTCTTTCATTGCTCTGATAACAACTGCAACATCATTTTTTTACAGATTGTTTAATAGAAAATTAAGCAATGGTTAAGTACTGGGCTACGTTCCTAAGGGAATGTGTGGAATTTCCTTTTGGAAATATTTAAATACAACAAAGATGTGACTGAGAAGACAGGGAAAGGGATGGCTGAACTCCCAGTGTTTTTTTAGTTTCTTAATCGATAAAAAGTTAAATTTCTTTGTTTTTATGTTTATCTTGATTATATTTACTAATCAACCTTGTGTTCTTTCCATTTCAGATTCCACTTTGACATTGGTCCTTTTGAAAACATGTGGCCTGGAATTTTTGTGTACATGGTCCATCAGTCCTGTGGGACATCCTGGTATGAATGACCTAAAAACTTCCTTCTGAAGCTGTTGAATGATAGGACCTCTTCCTCCCCTTGCCCAAATGCTTTGTCACTTTCTTGGTTGATAATTATCTGAAAATATGTCATATATAAATATCTTTTTCGAAATATTTAAATTAAAAAAGGCTGAGATTATTGGACAGATTGATAGCCTTCTTGGATTTCCCTTCCAGCCTGCCGAGCTCTTTGCCAGGGTGGCCGTCCCTTGGCGACCAACCATGTGTCTATCAGGTGATGGTAAAAACACAGGTGAAAATTACCGTAGGCCGTGTAATGGGAAGAGGTAGGGATTATTGGTCCACATAATTACATACCATTTGAAAGTGTGTTTTGGAAAACATGCACTGAATTCGGCATCGGCTTTCAGCCTACATTGGGTATCCGTAAGGACAGGCATGAAGGAAACCGGTCTCCTGTTCCACGCCCAGTGCATTGCTAGGGGCTCGGCGGTGGCTCCCTTTCCTCTCCTGCCGCCTGCCCTGGGCCTTTCAGGACTTTCCACTTAACCTTTTACAGCTTCAGCACACATACTGAGAACGCAAGGAATAATTTTCTTTTTCTCTTTTCTACTCATTTAATCATTAAGTGGCTTATAGAGGCTCTTAGTTGCTCTGGAACTAAATTGTCACTCCTTTGCTATTGAATTCTATGTCTTCTCTTCTATCGGTCACTTTTATAAATTGCTCTTTTGAAAGGATGTACACAGGATAATTAACTCCACTTATTTCTTAGATATCAGGTGACAGTTGGACCAGTTGGAACTCTCAAAATGACATACCTTCTATTTCAAGGACACACGAAAATTTTCAGTGGAAATAAAAAAGGGGTTATATATCTTTAGAGGTTTTATGAACTCTCATCTCCTTAGTATTTCAAAGAGCCCTGTTTTATATTGATGTAATTTTGTTTTAAGCAGCCTTAATTCCTCGAGAGAGTTGCTGGGGCCTCAAACGAGTAGAAATACATGATAATATAAAAATAAAACAGAGTAACAATGTTGCATACTGGAAGGGTCATACTGTTCTACGTGCCGTGTCAGGGTTTTGGTGTGGCTGTTGGCCACTTAATAATTTGAGTGTGCCGTAGTACTTCGGATCCATTTGGGAAGGATAGCCACTCATCCGGGAAATCCTCGTGCTGTACAGATTTGCAGCTCGTGAATGTCAGTGTACTTTCTGAACATATGAGCTCAGAGCAGCCGTGGACAGGGCGACGAGAGGTGGTTGTCGAGCGCGGTGGGAGGTGGGAAATGTGAGGACGTGAGGGAGCGAAAGGCAGGCAGCTGCGCGCTGGTTCCGGCGTGTGCCCCCCTGGAGGCCAGTGAGTGTGTCAGGTTGGAGGCTCTGCAAGAGCCCCCCCTTACCGGCTGGGGGAAGAGGAGGGAAGTGGCGAGTGGGGCCCAGCGCTCCTGGACGCCGTCCCTGTGCGCGTCCGTGCGCGTACGGACGTGTGTGCAAGCCAGAGTTCTCGCTAGAACGTGTTGATTCTTTCCCGGTTTCTGTGATAACACTGTCTTTTGCACACAGCTTTGAGCTTGAAAAGTTGTGTCGTTTTATCATGTCTGTGAAGAAGAACTACCGGCGTGTCCCCTACCACAACTGGAAGCACGCCGTGACCGTGGCGCACTGCATGTACGCCATCCTCCAGAACAGCCCCGGGCTCTTCACCGACCTCGAGGTGCGTGCGCACACGCCTTGTGTTTCCCATTCACATAGCCGGAGTGGCCGTACGTGCCTGTGTCTAGCACCTTCCCCATGTGCATGAGGGACGTGCGGTTCCACGACAGTCAGTAATTTAGTAGAAGCGCACTCGTGAAGTTGCCGTGCCCGGGTATTTGTCCTGTTATTCTGTGTAAGAAACGTCGATACAGAAATTCCAACTGCACCAAATACTCCCCCAAGGAAACACTAGTTCTCCCTGTGAAAGCTTATGTCTTCTGAAAGTCTTTGTTAGGTAAACAAAGTCTGTTTTTCTCCTCGCCCTGTGCCCTGGGGAATGTAGACACATCCTACTGATTCGAGAACCCAGGGCATTGAATCGTTAAATACAGTGAAGGCATAAATGTGTATTTGGTATCTTGTCCCATGAGGAAGGGGGCTCTGTGAGGCTTCCCTGACGTTCCTGACTGGACATGCCCAGAGCTGGTAACACACGCAGAGATTTGGGGCTGCCCCGTCCACCCGTGCACCGCCGTCCCGCCCCGCACTCAGCGATGCCGCCGCCAGGCGCGTCCTCACCCCTACAGGGTCCCAGCGTTGAATGCCTCTCTTCTCCTCCATAAAACTGGCATCCTGCTTCAGAGGACAGCCCGACCGTGCAGAGAAGGGGCTTCCTCATCACCGAGTTGAGGAACCTGTGCTTCTCCCAAGGGCACGTT
This sequence comes from Potos flavus, assembly GCA_028534135.1. NCBI lineage: Eukaryota > Metazoa > Chordata > Mammalia > Carnivora > Procyonidae > Potos > Potos flavus. The sequence goes on from CM052886.1 coordinate 2,451,084, forward strand.
CGCACGAGAGCCCAGCACTTCTCACGGCCAGTCCTGCACCTCTTCCAAGAGCCCACAGAGGGAGATGCTGACAGACCAGACTCATAGTCTGGGCAGGGAACTCGGAAGGTGCATTGTAGGGAAAAGAAAGTGCTATTTTAAAGAGTCAAAATTTTTCCTTCTTTCGTTAATCATCTCTTGGTAGGGCTTAGTCAGCCTAATGACTTACTATGTATTACCAAGGAAAGATGAGATGTGTTCTTTTTTCATATAAATTATTCGGATTTTCCATTTCATTGAATCCCATATTTCTGAGACATTCAGCACTTATTTCCATTTAGTTCCTTTTTTTTTTAAGATGTTTTTTTTATTTATTTGACAGAGAGAGAGAGATCACAAGTAGGCAGAGAGGCAGGCAGAGAGAGAGGGGGAAGCAGGCTCCCCGCCGAGCAGAGAGCCCGATGCGGGGCTCGATCCCAGGACCCTGAGATCATGACCTGAGCGGAAGGCAGAGGCTTTAAACCACTGAGCCACCCAGGCGCCCCTCCATTTAGTTCCTTTTAAGAAAGCAATTTCATTGTGTTATTTGCCATAGGATAGCCTGTGACTTTGACAACCATGGAAGCCATACTTTTACCTTGAAATATACATTGAAAAATGGAAAATTTTAAGATAAGTGAGAAAATTCGCAGCTAAGATTAACTCTCATTTAAGTTCCTAATTCATCTTTAGAATGATATCATTATGTTTTCACAAGAAGTCAGGTCATTTTGGCTAAAAATAATCTCAAAATAATATATGTAAAAATTTAAAATATATTTTTTAAAAAGGATGTTTAATCTCTGATGGAGCTATTAGAAATTATCATTTGAGGGGTGCCTGGGTGGCTCAGGCGGTTAAGCATCTGCCTTTTGCTCAGGTCATGATCTCAGGGTCCTGGGATCAAGCCCCGAGTTGGGCTCCCGGCTCGGCGGAGAATCTGCTTCTCTCCCTCTCCCTCTGCCCCTCCCCCTCACTTGTGCGCGCACGCACTCTGTCTCTCTCTCTCTCTCTTTCTTTCTCTTTCAAATATATGAATAAAATATTTTTTTGCAAAAAAAAAATTAACATTTGACCTTGCTTAAGGAGTATGTTAAAGATACTTCTTCACTTCGTAAATTATTTTCACATGCTTGATTCTGGCATACTTTTAATAAAATAATTGAACATTATGTCAATAAAAATAAAACACGTAAAAAAAGATTGGAAAAGTGTACTTAATAGCTTTTACCTATTGTGCAAGATTTTAAAACCTTGAAATTTCTTACCAGATTCATCGTGATTGATGCAACAGCAGAAAATATGGGAACAACCCCAAACCCAAAGAATACTCAGCACATAGCTAATTCAGTTACCCTCAGACCACCGAGCCTGCAGGACAGCTCCCGTGCAAACACCAGCAGTTGACGGTGGTCTGGGAGGCCTTCCTGCCCAGTAGGTTTGCAGGAGAAACGAGCTCCGCTCAGTGAGGATCAGAAAGGAGGAGGGCGGAGGCATCCGGTTTGTGGGTTTTCTGCAGACCCCATCCTGCCTGCCGGCATCTCCCCCTGTGGACTCTGACCTCACACACTCACCAGAACATCCACAGGCTCCGCTCAGAGCTGGCCTCGCCACCTGACCTCGTGCACTGCCTGGGCCCTCAGCACCTGCTCCAGCGCCTCTGCCCTCCCTCTCGTCCGGCGCCTTCTCTGCTGGAATGTCTTGTCGCACGGAGCGCCCTGTCGTGCCCTCCGCCATAACACACCCCCTTGGTCTCCCTCTCCACTCAGCTCTCTCCCGACTCCTCAGCACCCCCTTGCCACAAACCCATGCAAGAGCTGCCCTGCTGGCTGGCTCCAGCTCCTTGCCCTTTTTCTCTGAGACCACCGTGGACCAGGCTTATGCCGCACCCCGTGACAATGCCCTGGGCCGGGTCCCCAGTGCCCCGCGCCTCGCCCACTGAGGCTCTTTGAGTCACTGTCTCCACATGGCTCCAGGACACCCAACACTGTTGGCTTCTGGTCACGCAGGTTGGGGGGTTGCTTTGGGGTTTTTGCTGTTTGTCTTCCCTCAGACTTTAGAGTTGGAATACTTGAGGGCTCAGACCTTTGGCCTCCTCCAGCCTCACACAACAGCTCTGGTGGGCTCAGCCAGTCTCGGGGCGCAGAATACACGGACACTCCCTCTCTCCAGCTGAGACCTGCCCCCCACCGCAGAAGGTTAGACTAAAATAGACAGCCGTCCGCTCAGAGTCTCCCCTGAGCTTCCTCAATCTAAAACTGAACTCCTGACCCCTTTCCTCCAACCTCCTTCAACTGCCACTGTCCCCGTGTCTGCTGATGACAGTCCTACACTTTCCAAGGTGACACATCTTGCAGCCATGCTTGACTCCTGTCTCCCCCCACCTCCCTGGCTTGCTCCCCCTTTGGCTCACACCCAGACTGTCAGAAAATCCTGTTGACCCTGCCTGTAAAACGCAGTCAGATTTAATCACGTGTTCTGAGTCCCCAGTGCTGCCTCTGGTCTAAGCTTTGGCCTGAATTATGACAAAATCCTCCTTACCAGTCTCTCTTCCCCTCCTGGAGTCTGTTCTCAGTACAATTGCCCACATGGTAATCTTTTAAAAAATGTAAGATGATATCACTGCTCTGCTAAAAACCCTGTAGCCTTTCCCTGGTTCGCACAGAGAGTAAGGCCTCAAAGATCGTCAGCTCCCCCTTCTGCCATTCTTGTCTGTCCTCTGCCCACAGCCCCCGCAGCCCCCGCAGCCCTCTGATCCCCTTCTGATCCCCTGCCCCAGTTGGGGCAGGCTCACCTGCAGGAGCCGGCACCGCTTCTCCTCCCCGCTCCCGCCCCTGAGCCTCCTGCTTCTCTCCCTCACCTTCCGTGGCTCCCCTCCCGCCCCCGAGCCTCCTGCTTCTCTCCCTCACCTTCCGTGGCCAACCTCGCTTGCTTTAACACTTCACTTACTTCCGCCTGCTCTGCCTTTTCTCTTCCTCTGTACAATTTGGCATTTTGTCACAAGCTATATGACTTACCTGTTTTATTCTTTACTTACCTAAAGTAGCAATAGCATTGTTGAAATTTAACGTTGAATGGATTTTTGAATGAAGCACTCCAACTGTCCTCGTGCAGATTTGCTTTATCTGTAATTCTCGGGAACATTTGCATTAAGTTGGTACCACCTATACTTTTCACCGAAGTCGAGCCAGAAAAGTCAAGAATAATTCAGTTGTCAAGTTCATAAGCCCGAAAAACAAAGAAAGAGGTTAAAAAAGAAGCTAGATGATCTGGAATTTCAAAGATCTCTAAGGGCGTGGGCTGTTGCACTGGCAGGGGCCCGGCCCTGTGACAGGAGCGATGAGCCGCGAGCGCGTCACGCCCGTTGCTCTGTTTTGAACACCTGTGCACTGTGTTATTTTCTTGAAGCGCAAAGGCCTGCTCATCGCGTGTCTGTGTCATGACCTGGACCACCGGGGCTTCAGTAACAGCTACCTGCAGAAATTCGACCACCCCCTGGCAGCTCTGTACTCCACGTCCACCATGGAGCAGCACCACTTCTCCCAGACCGTGTCCATCCTGCAGGTGAGCCCGCCGCGCCCCGCCGCGGAGACCTCCTGATGACCCCTATGTAAACGGGGGGCACTGGGGCGGCCTCCGACCAACAGCGGCTACGTTTTACCGCAGAACATTGTATGCACGGTCGCTGCTAGACAGTCGTGGGGTTTTCGGGAAAGATTTGAATATATATATACGTATATGTGTATATATATATATATATATTTTTTTTGCTTTGATTTTTAAGTACGTGATACTCTAAGGCAAAGTTTGTTTCACATACTAAATCCATAAGTTTATATGGATTTTCATATTTTTCAACCCCACGTATTGAACAATAAATCTCGAGAGTAGGCAAATCAAGTTTTAAGTGCACTGAAGTCCTTTTAGTTTTCTTGTGTTTGTTCTATTTTTTATTTTATTGCTTTTAAGATGTTCTTGGTGCTTGATCTAGACACGGGCAGACCTCATTTCACCGTCTGATATATGTGCTCTGTCTCCACTTTAACCGTTCGTCCTCAAGCTCACCTTCACAAGGTACTACCACCTCACGCTGGCCCGACGCCTCTTCTGGACGATTCCTGAAATGTGCTTTGACTTCAGGGGAGCGGACTCTGTTTTCCTCCGGCTGTCGGCACCAGACTAGGGAGCGCAGTCCCGCGGGCTCGCGGGTGATGCGCGGGAGGAGGGCCGCGGGCTCCGCGGGGCCGTGGGACAGAGCCCGGCAGCACCTGCAGCGGGACTGGCCGCGGGTGTGCTGCCGAGCGGGAGGCTGCCTCGCGCCGTCTCCGCCCTCGGGCAGCCCGGGCTGCGGTTTTCTCTCCTCCGCTTCCCCGAGCGGGCCGTGTCATCTGTGTCCTAACTGCCCAGGGGTCGGTCGGTAGTACTGCTTGCCCAGACCTTTTCAAACCAGCAAAACGTACCTGTCTGGGTCCTGTTTCCTCGGGACGGAGAAGGTAAATGACGGCCTGACCGAAGTGTGATTCGGGGACCTGCGGGCACCAAGGGGTCAGAGAGGGGCTGCTCCAGGCGCTTGCCAACCGTCTCCGGCGGCCAGCAGGGTATTGCACTGGCCCACAGCTGGTCCTCTCCCTGAAAGCGGTAGGCAGTCACAGCCCCCATGTTCCCTTAGCACCGTCCTTTCTTTATTTTTAAGATGATGTATATGTGTATAGGTAGATAGATCCAGACATACCTACCTACCTAGTAATTTAAGCAGGATAAAAGATGCGTGTGAGTATGTACATATCTGTGCGTGCGCGTCCGTGTGTGTGTGTGTGTGTGTGTGTAGAAACGTGCCTTTTGTAGATGACGAATGTAGAACCTCATGATAATTTTTGTATATACTCTGATCTTACTCAGGATACAAGGCTATTTGCATAGAAGGAAAGGCAAATGCCAGAAATGACATCAGGATGCCTTCATTTAGAGATAATTCAGACTCGCTGCGTAAGCATCCCATGTCCTAATTCATACATTCAACTATGGCAATATTTTAGTAACGTAATCTGCAAATAATTTTAATAGCCTTTGTAAGGTTTCTTTGGAAAACCTATTTTAAACATAATAGGATTCGTTTTGAAGTAGGGATTGCATGAAGTACACTGCTGCTGGCTAGAATAAAAAATTAAGCCCTGTGACAGCAGTGGTTTAAACCATGTAGGGATGGAGAGGCCTGGACCCACCCCAGTACTGGGAGACCTGCCTCATTTGCTGCCATCAACAATGGGGCTTCAGAATGGTCTGTCTCATTCGGAGCAAGCCCTCAGCAATGTGGGGGCTCCACATGACAGAACACAGCGTTCCTAGAATGATCGGAACCTAGAAGGCAGCACCCAGGGCAGTAAATTCGGTTCAGGCAAGCTATTGCCAAGAAGGTGTTGAAGAATCATTAGATTCCAAGTACTGGAGATGGGGTTCCCGTCGATGGGGAGGCCATAGTAAGGGCACATCTGTTCTCCGTTTCTAGAGAAGATCAGTCTCTCAGCGTGCTTACAGTCTTCCTCAAGATCACGAGACGGAGAAGCTGGAAAGAAGCACTGGGCATTGCATAGATCCAGGAGGAAAGGCGACCATTTAAAAACCGAATCCATATGCTGAACTGACCTAAAGCCTCCTGTGTGAGTCGGGCCAGGGAGAGATGTATCAGGATCGTAAACAGATGGCCCATTACCATGAGCAGGAGTATTCAGGAAAGGTTTCCTTCTTTTTCTGGAAATTTCTGTACTCTCTGCTGATTTGACATCTATGCTCATGATACCTCTTGGAGTATTTCTTCTCGGATCCATCTCTAACTGCCCCTTGAATTTCATTTTAATAGCAAACATTTATTGAGCTCCTCCCAGCTGCCAACACCCATTCTAGGCCCAGGGGCCGTAGTAGCCACAGAGCCCAGTCCCTGCCTCCCTGCCGTCGCACTGCCCGTCGGCTGTGGCTCTCACACCTGCGTCTCAGCCTGGGGCACCGGGGGTCTTCTGTTTCCAAACACCGGAACGCAGCCTTCAGTGTGACCAGACTTGTGCTTATTATTGGACATCTCCCAGCCACCGCGGGGGTCCACTTAGAGTCATTGTTCCCACCCCACCCCCCATCCAGGTGCCAAAGCCTGCCAATTTTAGCTTTTACCAAGACAACACTCGGGGGGCCTGGGTGGCTCAGTCGTTGGGTGTCTGCCCTCGGCTCAGGTCATGATCCCGGGGTCCTGGGCTCCCTGCTCAGCGGGAAGCCTGCTGCTCCCTCTCCCACTCCCCCTGCTTGTGTTCCCTCTCTTGCTATCTCTCCCTCTCTGTCAGATAAATAGATAACATCTTTAGGGGGAAGAAAAAGGACAACTCCAGACCTGACCAATTTAAGGTGATAGTGTGGAGTAATAGTAAAAATTCCAACTTCCAGTCACTAAAATAAGAGACGGAACAACATATTGTTAGAGCACAGGGACGCCTCTGATACCCCTGTGTTTCTGCATTGTTCTCCATGAGGAAGGATTTTGCCTGTTGCTTCCTGATCTCTGCAGATCTTTGTCACTGCGGCTACAGGTCGTTGTGGACCCGGAACTGTCCTTCCTCTGGCAACACGGCCCAAAAGAAGACAAATAGTTTGGTGTATAATGGTTGGAGATGCCTCCCCACCAGGCCTTCCCGAAGCCGTGCGTGTGTGTGTGTGTGTGTGTGTGTGTGTATCAGTTTTGTTAACCCCAGTGCTGGCTGGCTGTGGCTGCCACTGTTACGTACTGGATAGTTACTTATTGTTGCTTACTGGATAATCAGAGGGAGCGTTGTCACAGCCCTGGCTGACCACAACAACATCCATAAACAGAACAGAAAATATATATAAACGCTGGTGCCTAACACAGAAACACGTCGCTTACAGAAGGACGGGAGGAGTGTGTATTTGGTCCTGGCTTGCCTTCACTTTTGCCTCAGTGACAAAGATGCAGCGGGCCGCCCCTCGCTGAGCGGGCAGTGGGAGGAGGTTAAGTTACGGATGAAGTAAGAGCAGTATTCTTATTTCCTAGCTGCTCTCTTAGGTTTTGCGGAGCTGCCCATTACCTCCTAACATCAGGGCAGCAGGACTGGCCTCCTGGTGACCGGGGCCCCGGGCGCTCCCACCACCTGCCAGACTGGCCCTCCAGCCTCCCGCACGTCCGCCGGTGACCTTGCTTCCTTCACATCCCGCATTCGGCCTTCATCCTCTGTTACCTACCTTTCTTCCCTCGTCGACCACCATTTCTCCCAGCTCGCCCCTCTTAAACCCATCTTCCAGACACATGTCTGAACACGTTACTCTCCTGTTTAAAAGTCATCAGTGGGTCCTGTGGGGTCAAGAATAAATTCCACTATTTTTTAAGATTTTATTTATTTATTCGAGAGAGAGAAGAGCACAAGCAGGGGGAGCGGCAGAGGGAGAAGCAGACTCCCCGCTGAGCAGGGAGCCCGATGAGGGGCTCGATCCCAGGACCCTGAGATCATGACATGAGCCGAAGGCAGACGCCTAACCACCTGAGCCGCCCAAGCGCCCCAATAAATTCCATTTCCAAACTGATATTCATGGCCTGTGGGTGTTCTAGAATTATTGTATCTACTGTACTTCAGGCTAGTTCTTACTTCTGTGCCCTTGCCTGCATCCTTCCCACTTGTGACTCTCCACTGCCTTCTTGGGCCGACTCCTTATCTTCAAGGCTCAGAACAGGTATTACTTCCTCCAGTGGAATTACTTTCTGACTTCCCGACACAGCTGGCGCACAGCCATGTGCCCCTTTACATGGCCTCTGAGCCCACAGGCGGACACATATTGGAGTTTTTGCACGTTGTGTTGAGATTTGCTGTAGGCGAGTTTAGCTTGCCCCTACTCGGAATTATAAGCCCGATGAGGACGGTCACTGCAGCTCATTCGTCCCTGTCCCTGCCCACCCATCACTGGGTCTCCCGACGTGGATGGCGGTGGTCACATGAAGGTATGAAATATGGATGCAAGAGAGTTCAGGGGATGCAAAACAGTGAGTGCAAAGTTTGGAGACGGGAAACCACCGAGTTTTATTTAAGGGAGAGGGAGTCAGTGAGTCTCCTTAGGACAAAGGGTGGGTTGGTACTAAAACAAAAACTGGAATGCCTTCAACTAAGGAGACTGTTTCGTGTGGACAGTGACATCCAGGAGGGCAGATAAGCTTTGTTTGCTTACCCAAAGTTTACCCACGTATTTTAGTAATTGTAGTAGAACCATTAGTGTTGGAATATTGAATCCACTCATTCTCTTCCCTAATGAGATGTCCGTGATTACTTTGAATATCGAAGCCACCCTTTTTCTGTCTTTTGCCTTCCGTGAATATCTCATGTGAAGTACTCACAAGTCAAAATTTAAAAAAACAGACCAATTAGGAATAATCTTTCTTGTTATTAAGAAAATTTTCTCAATATTCCATTAATCTTGAATTGTCTGGTGCTTTTGAAATATGTTTGGATGTTAAGAGAATTGTCTTTTTACCTAGCATTTTGGGATCCTGTGACATTTTCATTACTTCTTACAGCTGCTAACAAGCCATTCTAATTGTCTGCACGAAGTAGAATTTACTGCAAAGTTGTACTTCTATCCAACCTGCCTTTACTAATAAGCTAAAATGTATGCACAGAGGCTAGCTTGAACCTGTCCTTTTCTGCAGATGTATTCTTAATGGATAGAAGTGATTTTTTGGCTACCATATTTCTTTCTGGGCATATGTGTGTTATTTGATTTTCCTTTCTGTCCTTTAGCTCCGGCTGCAGAAGTTATACTGGTAAATTTTGTCCTCTTCATCACCACCATCATCATAGTAATCATTTCATCATTTATTAGGTACTCATTATAAATATGGTAGTACTTATTACTTACTTAATACTTACTATAAATAAATCAGAAACTTAAGAATTTTGGACATATTAACACATTGGTTTTTATAACATTCAGTGAGATAGGGGTCAGTTTATTTCCATTTTACAAGTAAGAGTAATGTGCATCAAAGAGGTTAAGTAACTTGTCCATTGTCATACAGCTAGTAAGTGACCAAACAGGATTAAAAACTAGAATTGTTTGACTCCAAACGCTTAGTTCTTAATTACAGTACTACCGTGCTTCCTAGCCTGTGGTTGGATGCAGTAGGCGATTAAGTATCCGAATAAATACCGAGCCATTGCTGTTGTGAATGCTCGATGCAGTCGACTCTTGTTATCCCAGATCCCCTGAATGATGCGGCCCAAGCCTGTGGCCTCCTGCGGCGGTGACTTACACCCACCCGCGTGGGCTTGGCTGGTTGGCATGCCGGTATTAAAATCTGAGCTCTGAGGCCTTTCCTTAAGCATCTCTTTCATAGAGCTAAGCAGCATGGGGCTTTGGAAAGAATTCTTTATGATTAATAATAATATTTTAAAAGCTTGCTAAGGAATAATAAATTCCTTAAATAAAAAAAATAAACAATAATTTAAAAGCTTGCTATGAATCAGTGTGTCCTTCCGCTTCCCATGTGTGTCCTCCCCACAACCCATGTTGTTGCTGGAGTGATTGTTCTAAAACAGGCCTCATCTGTCGTGGACCTCGTTACCTTCCAGTGAGCATTTCAGTTCTGACGCGAGGCCTTTGAACTCTCTCACTGTGTCACCATTTCTCCATGCAGACGACGTGCTTGAGCCCCACTGAAATTGTGTGGCTCCCACTGAGCACATGTGGTCTCTTGCGGCCCCTCCTTGTCCTGCAGAATCCATGGCCCTGCCCGTGCTCTCCTGGAGCCCTTCACTTAACCCCGTCCCGGAGACCGCTCCGTCCGTTGTATTGTGTGCTTCCTTGCTTCTGTCCCACTAAGCCGTCGACCCCTCCCAGGTGAACTCACGTTGCTGGGGGCCGTGGGCAGAGTAGCTTCTGTCCTCCGAACACCCTTACACAAAGTGAAACATTCACAGTATCTGCCAAATCAGTGAGGACATGCGTTCTTCATCTTGTGTTGGGAAAGACACAGGCACACGTGCTCCAGCAGTGCAGTGGGCAGCTGAGAATCTGTGGGCTCACCATGTCTGAGAGCTGGAGGGACCCGAGGGATCACCCACCCAGGGAGTGAGTGTGGGAGTGGGTCGCTGGGGGGCTCCCAGCATAGGGCTGATCCAGCATCGTGCGTGTTCTCCAGTAGCTCCCAGACCTCGGCTGCTTAGAGCCCATGCGTGCTCTCACAGGCCTGAGGACTGTATGCGATCCACCCATCTTTGGATTTTAGGGACATTTCCTGATATAAAATGCAGGTTAGTTTATGCCTGATTGATAGATATAAAATGGGATGAACTGCCTTGTATTAACATAAACTTCAAACACTATAACCTGGGACATTAACTATAATAAACTCACCAGTTGGTATATAAAAGTATTATATTATGAGGTTTCAGTAATGTGAAATTGGAGCTTTTTAAGGATTTTAAGCTGTTTGCTGTGTTTGGTTGCTGCATCTCCCTTATTTTCCTTTGGTAGGAGCAAAGTGCTAAAAAATATGTACTTGATCCTCTCGAAGGGATACCGTTTGTGTATTCATTTGTTGCCTTTGTCCTTGCAGAATATTGCAGGAGGCAGTAGAAGGCTCCTGGTACGACGTTTCCTTATGAAGTTCCTCTACTGAACTTCTACTCCTAGTGGTCTTTAATATCGAAAAGTACCTAAAATCAATGTTGCACTGTATGTTAACTAACTAGAATTTAAATAAAAATGTTTAAAAAAGAAAAGTAATAAAAGAAATAGTAAATCCAAAATAGCCAACAAAATATACAGATCCTTTAGAATGGGTCTCCATTTGCCATAGATCATGGATACTTTTGAGAATCTGATAAAATAATGTGCTTATGGATGACACACTCAACACATGTTTTATAGATAGATAAATAGATAGATGATAGATAGGTAGATAGATAGATAGATAGATAGATAGATAGATGCAGTGAGTTTATAACTCACTAGAGTTATAGACTCTATAGTTTCTAGAACCCAGGCCGACAAGTTCCTATTTTAGAGAGATGTAAAAAAATTTTTTCAACAGCATGATAGAATATTTTTATACACTGTCATTTATTGGTTTATTGATAATAGAATAAACCATAAAAGTATGTATCATATGTGATTGCTCTTCAGATGACCTGCCAGTAGCAGATGTGTGCATGAGTGCCAACCAGACCTACCAGTGTGAAATGTGTTTATGATTTGGGAGCGTAGGTGGTGAGGCATTAAGTGCTGAAACGGAGGCTGCTGCTTTGCTTGAGTTAGAATCAAATGAAAGCAAAGCAGATTTCATAGCAGGAGTCAGAGGAAAAAAGGTCTTTTCTTTCATCTTCCTGCACTAAAATTTTGGAGAGTGGAGTTCAGCCACCTCCCCAGAGCTTGAATCCCCTCTGTTGTCCCTTCAGTCACTACCCGGCCTGTATTTGAACCCCCCACCCACGGGTCTCCTGCGTCGTCCCCATTCCGTCCCCAGGGTAGCTGAACTCCAGGGGTTCTTCCTTGTGTTGAGCTGAAATCTGTCATCGCGTCCGCCCTTTGGCCCCTGTCGTGGTCACGAAAGCTGCTTCCAATGAGATTGCGTTACTAAAAATGACCGAAATCACCAGTTTCTATAAGCACTGCAGTTGCTCTTCAAAGAAAAAATATCCTTGATGCTTCAGCCAATAACTTTATTTCAATTAGACATCAAAGAGTTATTTAAATTTTATAATTTGAAACTGAAATCATGTGTGTGAAAATGTTTTGCCGATTTAGAGCATCTTACAAATGTGAGGCCTTCCTATTATGACTGTCAGGAAAATAATCAACGAGAACTAACTCCATTTGCTGTATTTATCAAGGGATAATTTAGATATTTATAAACGCTTAAGAGTAGGTTATAAAGATTCTGATGATTGAAAATGGTGTGTGTATAACCTTCTTTCAGAGTAATAGGAAGGAGGCAGTGTCCTAGTGAGATGTCTGATTTTGTAGATATATTTTAATAATTTCAAGTTTTTAATGTATTTTATCAGTCAATAAATATAGCTTAGAGCAAGTGAAAACAGAGTAGGATTATGCTGACAAATAATGAATAATTTTATAATAATCGATGAGCCCACAAATTGAATGCATCTTTATTATTTCAGTCTTTTTTGTTTGAACAAAAACAACCCATTTTTATCTCAATTACAAATAAAGACTTAAGATTCTCAATAATTGTGAAAAGTTTTTAACAGATTCATATGGGAAAGAACAATTCTGAGGTGATAGAGTCCACATGCCCGGTGTTCTGGTCTTGTCCAGGATGGTGGTCTGCTGTCCCCCCTCGCGTGGGGACAGAGGCAGAGAGGACGGCCCACAGATTTGTGTTTTATGGAAAAGGGTTGTCACCCGTAGGGAGAAATTTTAATATGCCTGACTACACTTTATTCTGAGGTTGTGGGACATGTTCTTCCGTGATACGGAGAAAGTAGTTTACTATTCATTAGACTTGCCGAAGTGGACAAAGATGTCCGTGATTTTCTTAACGCATTAATTTCCAGTCTACTATAAAAATTACTAAAGTTTTAAATTAGTTTAAAAAGAAATGTCTTAAATATTTTACATTTTCTAGTCCTTTAATTGCTTCCCGGAAATATCCAAACGCTAGCTACATATTTAAATGACTGGGATTTTGTGGTAGCCGTTGACGTTACTGTAGTAGACAGATCGGTGAAGTGGTAGCATCACCGTTGTAGCTTAAAGAGAAACTGCGACGTCAATTTCCATTAATGATTACAAACTCTTCTTTTGTTTCCCCCAAACCTGTCATTTGTGGGCCAAATGCCATTGATTGACTGTATTGTTTCAGGTACCTGCAAATGTCATCAGATTAGAGCCTGTGCTTGTTATTGGTGGTGTTTATTTGTGTTTTTTCCGTAGTTGGAAGGGCACAATATCTTCTCCACCCTGAGCTCCGGTGAATATGAACAGGTGCTTGAGATCATCCGCAAAGCCATCATTGCCACAGACCTTGCTTTATACTTTGGAAACAGGAAACAGTTGGAAGAGATGTACCAGACCGGATCGCTAAACCTTAATAACCAATCACATAGGTAAAAACCATTTTTAAAAGTTTAGAAGCCTAGGAAGTATTATCTGGAATAAACTTATACTTAAAACAGATGTAGTTGAGCATAAATTTATATTTGAAAGAAGAAATGTAAAAATATTTATGTGTTTTCTTTTTGTTTTACATGTACTTTATTTATATTTGTTTTGCCTATTTTCTTATTGGACAGAATTACTGAGAGTGAATTGTGGGGATATATTAAAATATGAATTGCAATTTAAACTGCTCGCACAGGAATGGGTACTCATTTTTTTTTTAAGATTTTATTCATTTGAGACAGAGCAGCAAGCAAAGGGAGAGGGAGAAGCAGGCTTTCTTCTGAGCAGGGAGCCCAACTTGGGGCTCGATCCCAGGACCGACCCGGAGGTCATGAGCTGAGCCGAAGGCAGACTCTTAACAGTCGGAGTCACGCAGCCGCCCCAGGAATGGGTACTGTTACAGAGAGGTCACTTTACAAGAGGCCCCTCCTTGAATTCAGTTCAGTTCATTCTGGGGTTTGGTCATGAGCTTCACAGACTCAAAAGCGAATAAAAATGGATTCACTTTTCAGGATCCAGATCTTACTGACCAAGGTAACGTGATTGATGGATAAAATTGGAATTCCATTTTATTCATCTGCAAACATATATTCTAGTTACAAGCATCAGAATATTGGCATTCAGTGTGGTCCGATCATTTAGGAAAACAAGTGACAATCAAAAGTTGGTATCACGGACATGGAATCAGACCAAGGAGAATTAAATTACTTGCAGTGTTCTAATGGATCAGGCTAAATTCATCTAGTTTATCTTTTCTGAGAAGGCATGTCTTGCCTAACGAATTCAGAAACGTATCAGGTGTGTTCATTGCGAACCTGTCCACCATCTGTATATTAGATCTCAGTCCGTCGGCTAACCTGCCTATTCTGCTTGTCAGTCTGTAGGTATGACCACCAGCTTTTAGGACTGAGGGCTAGGACTGTCCCTTTGCTGTTCCCACGTCTGACCAAGTCCATCTTGAGTGATGCCATCTTTACCTTTAGATTCGTGAGCATTCGTTTACTGGTTTCTTCTAGTCTTGCTGAACTTGGGTCGATATTCTCTCTGTTCGGGTGCTTTGCATTCCTCCTCCATGATCCTTTAAGTACTGATCATAACATTTCTTTTTAGAAGAGTCTGTTTTGAATTTTTTAAAAGCAATTCACTCAGGTACCACAAACACAAAACTTTAGGTTTACAAATAACTATAGGTATGTAATGAAGTTTGCCTCTTCAGGAATATTACATGCATATAATATAATGATAGCCATTCCTTTGTGTAAGCTACCACTTTGTGTGATTCCGTTTACATTCAAACAGGGGCACGTCCAGATTTTGCAGAGCCTGAAACTTACACAATTTTGGGAACCCTGTTTAAGGAAAACAGAGATACCTTATTTTCACCTAGGGCGGTCTGAACACATTGCCAGGGCCTCCCAGGATCATGGAAGGGGTCAGTGTCGTGAAGGGCCACAAAGGTTCTTCCCAACACATCTTCCTCTGCCTGCAGCCCAAGGGATGCCCATGAGTTACAATCATCATGTCTCTCTGCCTGCAACAGATTTTGTGTTGTTCTTGTAGAAACAGTCCTCTTTCTTATGGAGGTTGTCAGATTGGGAAAATACACCCTGGATGAAGGTAGCCTTTGGCTTGCCGAAACCCATGTGCATACATTTTTTTTTAAGGTTATAAGTAAGAGTCATGTAATTAGTATCAAGTCTCTTACATATATTTTTTAGCAAAATGATTACAATAATAATTATTTTAAAATAGAAAATTTAAGAATCTAATTACGAATAATATATTTGGTGCTTAATGCATATGTGTGTGTGTGTGTGAGTTATGCTGTCTTAATGGTGTATGTGGTGTATGCTGTTAGTGGTGTATACTGTCTTAATTATGGATGATTAATTTTTGGACAGTTAATATTTTAAAGGTAATGCATGTTTGTCTTAAAGAGTGTAGAAGTGTATATAAGAAGAAGAATATTCTGTTCTTCTGCACTCCATGCCAGCAATCTATTGGGTATAATATCATCCCATGCACTTTCCTGTGTTTATTCAAAGTTCTGTGTTGGGAGGGGGTGTGTGTGTGTGTGTGTGTGTGTGTGCATGTACAATATATATACACAAATATACTCTCCTCTTTTTTTTTTTAATAAAAATGTGATTATACCAGATGCATTCCTTTTTCCTAAGAGTTATATAACATCTCGAATGGAATACTATATACCCCATACTGTGTAAAAGCTTGTTAAACCTTTCCCCTGATGGTAAGATATTTCTAGGATTTTGCAGTATAAGTAAAACTGCAATAAACTTACTTATCTAGTCTACCCTGCTGGTCCTCTAAAACTATGTACTGCATAGTGCATGATGCTAGAAATTTATAAATATATAAACATAGTAAATGTTCTGAAAGGTTTGTAGAAACTCACACTCCTCCTAACATGTGGGTGAAAACTGTTGCTCATTAAATGTGCCCTTTTCTGGGCACTCCCTGCATCACAGATTGCTTCATGTTTGTTCCCACTTCTATGTATATGTCTGTTCAGAGCTTTTGCATTTGCATTATATATTTTATTAAGGTACTGAAAGTTTCTCTGTTATATGTTACAAATATTTTCTTCAAGCAATTTTCAAAAACTTTATTCGGATTTTCTTTTGACTATAAAGAAATTTAATTTCATGAAGTCAAATATCTCATTTGTTTTTATCAAATCTGGTTTCCTGTCTTGCTTTAGATAACCTCCCCTGTCTTCACAGTAGTATAAATAGTACTTAAAATTCATTTTGTATATTTTTAGGTTTTTTTTTTAAGATTTTATTTATTTATTAGATTGAGAGAGACAAGGAGAGAGTGAGCACAAGCATGGGAAGCAGCAGGCAGAGAGAGAAGCAGACTTCCCGCTGAGCAGGGAGCCTGATGCGGGCCTTGATCCCAGGATCCTGGGATCATGACCTGAGCCAAAGGCAGATGAGTAACCAGCTGAGCCACCCAGGTGTCCCACATTTTGTATATTTTTATAGTTTTGATTTTCATAGTTAGATCTTAGTTCTTCTGGAGTTATGTCTTTTATTTATTCCTGGTGGGTTAAATCAATGCCATTTAATTAATAATCCATTTTTTCCACTGCTTGGAGTTTTCATATAAACTTAGATAATTGTTTGGGCTCCTTAAGCCATTTAAATGCTAATTAACTAATCCTCGATTGTGATCATACTGTTTTGATTACTGTAACTATGTTGAAATTTATCATACATACCTGGTAAGATATCTTCATCTTTCATTTACCTTCCAAAAATTTTATGGAAATCGTTACTTAATGAATGCATTTTTAAATATTTTTATTAAAAATTTTTCAAACTTACAAAAAGTAGAAATTATATTGAGATATACAACTTATACCACCTGCATTCAACAAGTGTTAACATCTTACCATATATGTCTGCCTTTGTTTTTTCAATGTGCACCTTGAATGTAAGTTATAGACATTATGACTTTTATTGCCCTCATCATGAATACTTAAAAAGAAAAAAATATTCTGCTATCAGTTAAAAATAGCCACATTGGCACTTTGATTGCAGCTATGTTTATTTCTTCACTTGAAAAAGGAAGTGTACTGTCTTCAAAGACATTGGCACGGGTCTTTAATCCTGACGACATTTTACTGTTTGTCTACACAGATCCTGTTGCTTTCTTGGTAAAATTATATGGTCGTTTTACAGATTTTTTTCACTTGTGAATGTATTTTTCCCCATTTTTAACTGGAAATACAGCCTCCAGTATAAATAAAGTTATGAATTTCTACATATTTCTCAATTTCGCTTCATGTGTTTAGAAATTTTATTAGGTGCTTGCACATTTATATTTGTCGTGTCTTCTCCAGGAATTACCATCTTATCAATGTGAAGTTCTCTTTTTTTGTCTGTAATACTTCTCGCTTTAAAGTTTTCTGTGTTAATAGCCACACCAGCTTCTTTACGCTCATGTCACATTCCTTTAGTGCGCTCTGTCTGTGTCTTTGTATTTAGAGTAGGTCTTGTTACCAGCAGTAGTCAAGACCTGAAATCACTAACTTCCTGATGGACTGTTCAGTCTGTTTGCATTTAATGTTACTGTATTTGATTGGTTGTTTTATTATCTTACTTGTGTTCTCTTGAACCCCCTGTTCTTTGTCCCTCCTTTCCTTCCTTCATCTGAGTTAACTGAATGTTTCCTTCAGCACTTTGTTCTGTATCTTCTACTGTCTTTCATTGTTACACCTCTTTATATTTTAGGTGGTTACTCTTGAGTTTACAATCTTCATTTTTATCAGTTGCTTTGAATTAATATCATTCTATTTCCATACAATGTAAAAACCTTAAGAAAACAATCCACTTGTACCCCTTTTTGTCTGTTATGCTCTTGTTAAGTATGATACTGATACATTTGTTCTATATCCCACATAAGTTGCTAATACTTAAAACTAAATAGTCAACTGGATACTAAAGAATTTTTTATTAAAAGAAAACTAATTTGTCATATTTTCTCACATCTATTCCATTTCCAATGCTTCACATTTATTCGGACAGTTCCAGATTCCTATGTAGTATCATCTTACTCTAAAGAACTTCCTTTAACATTTCTTAAAGTGTGTTGACAGCAGTTTCTTCTAGCGATTATCTGAAAATGCCTTTATTTTGGCTTCGCTTTTCGGATATTTTTGCTGGATTTGAGATTCTAAGTTGGCAGATTTTCTTTTGAAGGTGTCCACTTGGCCTTCATCTTGTAAGTCGGTGGTCATTCCTGTTGTTATTCTGTATATAACATGTCTTTTTATTCTGGCTCTGAAGCTTCTCTCTATATCTTTGGTTTCTAGCACTTGGTCTATAAAGTGTGGTCTTCTGGCTACTGATCCTGCTTGAGGTCCTTCCTCGGAGGTTTCTGGGACTATCTATGGGCTGCTGATTTCAGTGAAGTGTAGAAAAGTTTCCGCCATCATTTTTCTTCAAATATTTTTTTTCTGTCTCATTTGTCACTTTTCTTTGGCAGCACCACTTACACATGTGATAGATCACGTAATGCTTTCTTATAGGCTGTGAAAGCTCTGTATTGTTTTTTCAGTCTTTTTCTTCCCTGTACCTCAGTTTGGGTAATTGGCTGTACTGTGTCTTTAAGCCCAGGATTCTTTCCAGTCTGTCGTTAACTCCATCCGATGGTATATTTTATTTTATACAGTGTGTATTTTCAGTTCTTAGATTTATTTTTGGTTCATTTTTATAGGTTTTATGACTGTCTTAAAATTCTCTATCACTTCACTCTTGGTGTTCAAATATATATTTTTTCTGAAGATTCTTTGACACATCAGTTATTTAAAAATTCTTGTCCACATTTCCGCCATCTTGAGTTTTCTGTGAATCTGCTTAGTTGACTATTTTTTCTCTCGATCATGGAATACATTTTTCTGTTTCTTTATTTTATTTCTATATTATGTTGTGGATTATGTGCTCTGTCATCTTTCTGGATTCTGTTATCTTTCTCTACAAATAACTCACCTTCATTCTGGTGGCCAGTTAAATTTCTCATGGATTGCCCTACACTTATGGAATAAAAGTGCCTTTAAGCACTTTTAGGACGGTTCTGTTTCTATTTTGGCCGTGGTCCTTGGGTCACCAAGGATTTGAGGGGAATAGGAATGTAGATTTGGGAACCACCATCACTGTGGCTCTCTCATGGTTTCACTTGTGAATTCTGTCAAACATTTATAGAAGGAATAATATCAGTCTGACAGAAAATGTTTCTGAAAATGGGAATAAGAACCACTTACCACCTTATTTTATGAAGCCTGCATAATCCTGATACCAGCATCTGACAGACACATGACAAAAGTAGTAAATTAAAGATCAGTCAATATTCCTCATGGACAAAGATGCAAAATTACAGCAAGTATAACAAATTCAGTCACATATAAAAAACATAATAAAGCATAACAAGTGGATTTTATCTCAGGAATAGCATTTGCTAATTAATATAATTCATAAGAATAGAATAAAGAAAGAAGAAACACTATGTGATCATTTCAAAAGATGCAGAAAAAGCTTTTGACAGAAACCCCTATGGATGGGGGGAAATAGCTGAGCAAACAAGGGATACAAGACTTCTTTAATTTCTCAAAGAAAATCTTTGAAAACACTGTAGCCACTGACAGGGACTATATTAAGGACTCTCCCTCCAAGTCTAGAAGCAAATGAAGGATGCCCACAGCGACCACTTCTAGTCTACTTGGAGCTGGAAGCCCTAGCCAGTGCATCACATCGAGAAAGAACAGGGTGCCTGGGTGGCTCACTCGTTAAGTGTCTGCCTTTGGCTCAGGTCATGATCCTAGGGTTCTGGGATCGAGCCCCGCATCGGGCTCCCCGCTCAGTGGGAAGCCTGCTTCTCTCTCTCCCACTCCCTCTGCCTGTGTTCTCTCTCTCGCTGTGTGTGTGTCTCTCTCTCTTTCACTGTCTCTCTCTCTCTGTCAAATAAATAAATAATCTTAAAAAAACACACACAAACATTGAGAAAGAAGTAAAAGGCCTAATATTTGAAAGGAAAAAGTAAATCTGTCCTTATTTTTAAATCACATGCCATCTACTAAAAAAAATCCTCAGGAATCTCCAAAAAGTCTGCTAGACTTAATAAGTGCAAGTTTACAGGACATGTGATCAACGTTTTTAAAAAATCATTTATTTTCATATATGAATAAGTATTGATTGGAAATTGAAGTTAATAAAGCAATTTCACTTGCTGTGTCACTTTTTTAAAATGACATACTTGAATAGATTTAACATGATCTATAAGTCTCTGTACTAAAAATGTAAAACATTTCTGAGAGCACTATACGAATAGAGTGATAGGTCATGATTATGAATTGCAGAAATCACTATTGCTAAGATACGGATTCTCTGCAAATACTCCTCCAAAAATGTAATCCCAATTGAAACTTTAGCAGGCTTTTTTGTAGACATTGGCAAGCTAACCTCAGATTTATATGGAAATACAAAAGATCTAAAATAGTCAAAACAAGGGGCGCCTGAGTGGCTCAGTCAGTTGGGTGTCAGCCTTCAGCTCGGGTCATGGTCTCAGGGTCCTGGGATCAAGCCCTGCATTGGGCTCCCAGCTCAGCGGGGAGCCTGCTTCCCCCTCTCTCACTGCTGCTTCCCCTGCTTTGTGTGCATGCTCGTGCGCTCTCTCGCTCGCTCGCTCTCTCTCTCAAAAAATGAAATAAAATCTTAAAAAATAAAATAGTCAAAACAACTTTGTCAAAGCAAAAGCCCAATTGGAGGACTGGACACTACCTGATTTCGAGGTTTACTATAAAGTACCAGTAATCAAGACGGTGTATATTGGTGTTCGGGTAGACAAATAAATTGGTGGAACAGAGTACAGAAGACACACTATATAGCCTATTGATTTTCATCCAAGGTGTCAAGAAATTTCAAGGGAGGAATGGATAGTCTTCAACACATGGCTCTTGAATTACTGAGGTTTCAGTTAGATGATAGACTTAAGTATTAAAATTAAAAAATTTCTAGAATATAACATAGGAGACAGTCTCCATGATCTTGGGTAGGCAAAGATTTCATAGCACACAGAAAGCACGAACCTTCAGAGATGTTGGTCAGAGGCCATATGGTTTCAGTTGTAAGATGAATAAGGTCTGGGAATCTAATGTCTAGCATGGCAATTATAGTTAATAATACCGTATATTATACTTGTAGTTTGCTAAGACAGTAGATCTTAAGTGTTCTCATCAGACACACATACAAAAAGTGACCATATGAGCTGACGGATGTGTTAATTTGGTTGTGGTAATCATTTCACAGCGAATACAGGTATCAAGTCATCACATTGTACAATCTAAGTATATACAACTCTTATTTGTCAATCTTACCTCAGTGAAGCTGGAAGAAAGAAAAGGAAAGCGTTAACCTTCAAACAAACAAATAATAGATTGGACTTTATCACATTAGGAACTTATAATCTTCAAAACAACCTTTAAGGAAGTGAAAAGCCACACAATGTGGGAAGAATATTCTCCATATTTAGGTCTTCTATAACTCTTAACAACTCAATGATAAGACAAAGTAAAAATTACATGAAAGATTTACCTTTTAAGTTTTAAGTAAAAATGAGAATGGCTTTAAAGGAGGTTAAATGTTAATACAAATGATATGAAGTGAAATACAGTGTATGGGATGTCTCTCTGAGATGTGAGCATGTTGGCTCAGAGGCTCCCGAGGGCTTGGCCAGCAGGGAGTGAGAGAAGTGAGCCAAAGCACGGAGACCCACAGCCCCACGACTACGGATTGCTAACGGGCCAAGCCTGGGCCAGGCGTTGGATGTGCGGCAAAGAACGAGACAGCCACTTGCCCTGCCGCCGCCCGATGCTTCCAGTCTGATGAGGAGATTGACACATCAATGAAATAACTTCACAACAGTGGTGTCAAGCTCTATAAGGCCTCAAAGGGTATTGGACTTCATCTGAAGGAATGGAAAGGTTGTGGAGAGAGATTGGGAAAGGAACAGCCATCCGCATCGGCCCAGCTTAGTCTGGGCCATGAATATCCTCAAAGTAAAATTGTGTTCTAGGAACTGTTACGGGCTGAATTGTATCCCCTAAAAAGTTCCTGTGTTGAAATCCTGATTCCCAGAATGTGACAGTATTTGGAGAGATAGCCTTGAAAGAGTAATTAGATAACACGAGACCATAGGGGTGGGTCCTATATGACTGATATCTTTAGAAGAAATTTAGATACAGGCATGACAGGCAGAAGACCATGTGAAGACACAGGGAGAAGATGGCCATCTGCAAGCCAAGAAGAGAGGCCTGGAGCAGACCCTTCCCTCTTGGTCCTCCATAGGAACCAGCCTTGCCAACATCTTGATCTTGGACTTCTGGCATCCAGAACCATGAGACAATGAATTCTGTTGTGTAAGCCACCAAGTTTGTGGTACTTTATTACAGCAACCCTAGCAAACGAATACAGAGGTCTATGTGATTTTTTTGTCTTCTGCAATCAAAATTGTCCAACTGACCATAGGGACCAATAGACTTGACTTTGGGGAGGGAAGATCCTGGCCAGGCCTAAAGACTTCACTGGGCTTCCTGGGTAGCGGGCAGCCCCATTCTGTGCCTTAGTCCTCTCTCATCCCCACCCGGGTAAATTTGCACAGACACCTGTCTTCCCTCTTGGATGCGGAGTGATTAAGTAAGGAGACATCTACCAGGTCATGGTCTCCTGATGTTCTAACCTTGGATCAGCGACAACAGTCCTTCAGGGAGGAGTGGGGTTCACTGCTGGGAGGACAAACCCCAGGAATCTCACCTTTCAGCTTCTTGGTGCAGTGGGGTGCAGTGAGATTCTCCAGCCATGACTCATGCAAGGTGTCCTGGAGAAGGGAAGTTAAGAGAGTCATAATGACCATACCAGAAAGCAGTGAAGCTCATTTGCACAAGAGCATTACAGAAAATCCGAAACTCTGCATGATTTGATCCTGTTTGTAATCAGAGCTGCTGTGAACTAAGACCCAAGCCAGTGGGACGGGGGGAGCTCAGTGTCCTGACTCAAGCTGGGCACATGTGGGCACATGGGCCTGTATGCAGGGTGGGAGCCTTTGAGCTTCACCAGAAAAGGCCATCATCCTACTGTTCCATTCCTTAGAGCCCTTGAAATCCCACGGTTGTCTGCCTTTTCAGTGAGGACATCCTCAGAGCTGGCCTGTGCCAGTGAGAAGAGCGGGGACCTTCCGCTAGCCCGACTCGGAGACTGTGAGACTGAGACTCCCTGTGTCCTGGTAAGAGGAGACTGGCTGGGCTCTTGGGAAGGTGAGGATTTCTAGACATGCCTAGAACTGAATCGTTTTCCACTCCCAGTGTTTCCAGGCCGGAGCAAACACTTTTTGCAGCAGAAAGACTTGGACAGACGGCCCATGGGAAGTCCCAGAGAAGTGAGGGGAGGGGTCAGCAAGAAGAGAAACAAGCTCTACCATAGAGGACAGGAGATCAATTGATGCCTCATGGGAGGATGAGGCAGGCCCAGGGGCTTCTGCAGCACACCCAAGAGTCAGAAGCTGGGAGAGCTCACCATCACCCAGTGCTCAGAGGCCAGGCATTCAGTACTTTCAGGCGCATCAGCCTTTCCATCTGTATGCTAACACTTACTGAGCACCAAGTGTTTATAAAGTGTAATGCCAGCAGTAGGGGAGAGCTTCAGGAGGATAACAGGTTATTCTTTGGTATCCCTGTGCAAGAGTATTATAAGTTTGTATTTTACATTTAGGTCTATGATCCATTTTGAGTCAATTTTAGGGGAAGAGTTTAAGGTCTGTATATAGAGCCTTTTTTTTTTTTTTTCTTTTTTTTTTTTTGCATGTGGATGTCCAGTTGTTACAGCACCCTTTGTTGAAAAGACTATCTTTGTTTCATTGTATTGCTTTTGCCTCTGTCATAGGTGATATTTATGTGGGTCTATTTGGGGCTGTGTTCTGTTCCATTGATATGTTTGTGTATTCTTTCTCCACCTGCCTCACTATCTTGATTACTGTAGCTTGATAGTAAATCTCGAAGTCAGGTAGTGTCAGTCCTCCAACTTCATTCTTCTTCAATATTGTGTTGGCTCTGCTGGGTCTTTTGCCTCTCCCTATAAACACGTATTTCATTCTGGGGAGGAGGGATTCTTGTGTAAATAGTAATTTGTTTTTTATTTCAAATTTTACTTGTTTATTGCTGGTGTATAGGAGATGACTGCCTTTGGTATGTTGACTTTGTATCCTATGACCTTGCTATAATAATTTATGAGCTCCAGAAACATTTTTATTGATCTCTCAAACTGTCTACATTGATAGTCATGCCATGTGTGAACAGTTTTATTTCTTCTTTTCTAATCAGTATGCCATTTCTTTTTCTTATCTTATTGCATTAGCAAGGGCTTCCAGTACAGTGTTGAAAAGGAGTGGTGAAAGGAAACATCCTTGCCTTGTTCCTGATCTTAGCAGGAAAGCTTTGAGTTTCCCACCATTAAGTATGATGTTAGCTATAGATTTTTTTAATAGATATTTATCAAATTGAGGAAGTTCCCCCTATGCCTAGTTCACTGAAAGCTTTTATCATGAGTGACTGTTGGATTTTGTCAAATGCTTTTACTGCATCTACTGACAGGATAATGTGATTTTTCTTTTTAGTTTCTTGATATGATGGGTTACACTAATTGATTTTTCCAGTGCTGAACTTGACTTACATACCTGGCATAAATCATAACTGGACATGTATAATTCTTTTTATACAGCGTTATCTTAGGCTTGCTAATATTTTGTTGAAGATTTTTGCATTTATGCTATAAGGAGTATGAGTCTGTAGTTTTCTTGTATTGTCTTTACACAGTTTTGGTATCAAGGTGATGCTGGCCTTATGGAATAAGTTGGGAAGTGTTTCCTCTACTTCTGTCCTCTAAAAGATATTATAGAGAATTGCTATAATTTCTTCCTTAAGTGTTTGGTAGGATTCACCATCTGAACCCATCTGGGCCTGCTACTTTGTTTTGAAAGATTGTTAATTATCGATTCAACTTCTGTAATAGTATAGGCCTATTTGGATTATCTATTTCTTTTTGTTTGTCTCAGCAGATTGTATCATTTAAGAAAATGGCCCGGGACACCGGGGTGGCTCAGTCGTTAGGCGTCTGCCTTCGCCTCAGGTCATGATCCCGGGGTTCCTGGATCAAGTCCTGCATCAGGCTCCCTGCTCAGCGGGGAGCCTGCTTCTCCCTCTCCCACTCCCCCTGCTTGTGTTCCCTCTCTTGCTGTGTCTCTCTCTGTCAAATAAATAAATAAAATCTTTAAAAAAAAAAAAGAAAGAAAGAAATTGGTCCATTTCATGCAGGTTATCAAATTTGTGGACATAGGGTTGTTGAGAGTATTCCTTCATTAGCCCTTTAATTCCTTTGGGATCTGTAGTGACATTCTCTCTCCCATTTCTGATAGTAGTTAGTTGTATCCTCTTTTTTTCTTAGACTGGCTAGAAAGGCTTATTGTTTTTATTGCTCTTTTCAGAGAACGAGCTTTTGATTTGGTTGATTTTTCTCTATCAGTTTCCTGTTTTCAAGTGCACTGATTTCTGCTATAATTCTTATCATTTCTTTTCTTCTGCTTCATTTGGATTTAATTTGCTCTTCTTTTTCTAGTTTCCTGAAATAGAAGCTTAGATTTGTTATTTTATGTCTTTATTCTTTTCTATTATGTACGTTTAGTGTTAATAAATTTCTCTCTAAACACTGCTTTCCCTGCATCCCTCAAGTTGTGTTGTGTTTTCATTTTCATTTAGTTATAAATATTTTGAAATTTTTCTTGATTTCTTCTGTGACCTATGTGTTATTTGGAAGTGCTTTCTTTGTTTAATCTCTGGGTATTTGGGGGATTTCCCAGCTATTTTTCTACTATTGCTATCTAGTTAATTCCGTTGTTGTCTAAAAAGCATCCACTGTATGATTTCTATTCTCGTAACTTGGTTAAGGTGTATTTTGTGGCCTGGAACATGGTCTGTCTTGGTGAATGTTCTGTGTGATCTTGAAAAGAATGTATTTTCGACAGTTGTTAAAGTAGTCTACGGATGTCAATTACATACAGTAGTTTGATGGACGTACTGAATTCAAACACGTCCTCACTGATTTTCTCTCTGGATCTGCCCGTTTCTGATAGAAGGGTGTTGAAATCTCCAACTATAATAGCGGATTTATCTGTTTCTCCTTGGCAGTTCTGTCCGTTTTTGCCTCACATATTTTGATGTTCTACTGTTAGGCACAGACAAGTTAAGGATTGTTACATCTTCTTGGAGAACTGTCCCCTTCGTTATGATGAAACGGTCCTCTTTACTGCCGGTAACGTTTGCTCTGAAGTCTCTCCTGTCTGAAATTAATATAGCTGTTCTCATTTGCTTGTGAATCACATTAGTCTGCTATCTTTCTCCATTCACTGACTTTTAATCTCTATGTGTCCTTATATTTAAACTGAGTTTCTCGTAGACAACATATAGTTGGATTGGGCCTTGTTCTTTAGTCCATTCTAATGACCTCTTTTAATTGGCTTATTTAGACCACTGCCATTTGAAGTGATTATAGATATAATTGCATTAATACATGCCATGCTCCTTACTCTTTTCTATTCACATCTGTTCTTTGTTCCTATTTTTGCCTTCCACTCTTTTTCCACCTTTTGTGGCTTTAATTGATTATTTTATATGATTCCATTTTTTCTCCTTTCTTAACATATCGTCTATATTTCTTTTTTTTTTTTTTTTTTTACCTTTTTTTAGTGGTTGCCCTAGAGTGAAAGATTTTTTTCAGATCCTAAAGCCAATAAGAACATGAACTTTTGCTCAGTATATTTAGATGTAAGGAAAACCGAATTAAAACCATCATATACCACTACGTGTTCAGTAGAATGGCCAACATTAAAAAGACCATCAATACCCAGGTGATGGCAAGAGTGTGAAGCTACTAAAATATTAACACGCTGCTGGTGGGAGGATAAGACCTAAACTGCTTTGGAAAGAACTTTGGAAGTTTGTTAACTAGCTGAAGATCTGCTTGCTTTGTGACTCCATTCTCAGAATACTCAAGAGAAATAAAAGCATATTGTTCACACAAAGACTCGGACACAAATGTTAACTGCAGCCCTATCGTAACATATCTAAACTGGACGCAACCCAAATGTCCAACGACAGGTGCATGGATAGACAGCTTCTGGTATTTCTACAATGGAATACTGTTCTATTCAGCAATTTAAATAATTAGGAACTGCCGACTCCTGCAACAACATGAATGAGTCACACAGACGTTTTGTCGAGTCAAATAGTGCATACCAAATGAAGACATTTTCAGGATGCACAGAATAGGCCAAGCGAATTAGGGGTGCCGGTGATTGTGACAGAACTCAGACTGGCAGTTTTGGGTGTTGGGTCAAGGGCACTGAATGGGACAGGGGCAGGAGGGGTTTCTGGGTGATGAAGACTTTCCTTGTCTTCATCGATGTGGTACTTCGAGACGGTAGATATTGTCATACTCCTTGAACTTTATCGTTCAAATATATGCATTTCATTCCGTATAAATTACACCTAAATTAAAATATGAGAAACAAAAATATACAACCCAGAAATATGGTTATGTGGTAAATATGAACCATCTTTTTTCAAGGATTTTATCCTTAAACAAGTGAAAGTATATCAATTCTATCGGTAAGTCTTTAGATGAAATCATTCAAAAAATAAATAGAATGGTTTTTAATTCACCAGATAAGATCAGATCTCCTTTCTGAGAGGATTAGGAGTTGATGAGCTCATAGAAGCAGCCCCCAGAATATGCATAGTGATGAGTAAGCTTTTCACTCAGTGTAGAATGTTCATGAAATGTGCATGAAATGTTCCCACATTTGGCATGGCTTTGGTGGCCTTCCATAGATCTCTTTATGGGGATTCTATGTGGATGTCTGTAAGGCATTGCGCCTTTGGAGCCCTTCCGCGCTGCCCTTCGGGATGGCAGGCATCGTGTGCGGTCACAGGGACTTTTCTGCAGGTTCAGAACTGCCCTCATGGCTGTTACTGCAAACCCTTCTCTCCATCTTCTAGGGCCCCTTCTTAGGCTCGAGTTAACACGGACATCATTTCCCTATGACTAGACGTATATTCCACCAGCCATCCTTGTCACTGTATCTTTTAGTATCTTTCTTGACTATGATTTCTTGTTCTCTTTTAGAGAATCTCTTTTATACTTTTAATACATCAATTTATCTGACATTGCTGAAATGTCTGTACTTAAACATATGATACTATTAGGTGATAATTTTTGTAGGTATCGATTATAATTACTCTACCGGATAGTTGATAAATGACAGACAGTGGCTTCTCTCTTTAGGCCCAGAATTAATACTAAAACATGAAAAGATGATATTCATCTGAGGAAATCAATGGCAGACTTTGGCCAAGAATGAAGTTACCTAGTGTCTAGAGAAGTGCATCCTTTATTTAAATTAAGCATCTCTGTCTACCTGCCATAGTAAATGCCTGAGGGCCTCATTCTGCTAGGTATGTGTTACGTTTCATCTGAAGAACCTGAAATGCAGGGAAACAAGTTCTCATGTGAAATTGCTAATGTCTTCACTCGATTTAAAGTTAGAGTAGTGCATGCTGCTACATAAGGGCTCTCAATTCTAGAACTAACACAGTGGTTTTGTTAGGCAAGTAAATTTTAAGTTAGGATGATTTTTAATAGCAAATCCCTCTGACACACATTTGCTCAAGAGTGATTTCCCTTTGACGTGTAGTCATCTTTCTCTAAATGATATTTTGTGAAGAAGCAACAGAGGATTCTATAAAATTTAAGAATTGAGAACTTGAATTGAAAGTTGACTTTAGTGAGCTCATCACTGCACCATGCTTCCATCTGTATCGAGAAGTTATTTGTATTATTTGTGTCATTGAAACAGTAGGAGTCAAACGTCTCTTCTGTGGTTTTGACTCTGCAGCTGTTCAAATAATATTTTCAGAGAATCCATAGCATCCCGAGTCTGGTTTAATGTTTCAAAAATAGCCACAGTGAGTTGTATTATCAGAGAAGTAGTTATCATAAACATGATTTACGTAAGTTACTTAATACTGTGATTTAAAATTCCTTGAAAATGAGCTTAAAAACAAGATCATTAAAATGATAATTTAAGGGGGAAAATGATTTAACCTAGCCTATTTTCAGATATTGTGTATGATGGGATTTTAAAATGAAACAGAAGAGTTAAAATAAGGTTAGACAGTAGTTTCTAAACAAAACACCTGCTAATACACACCCCAAAAGCTTGCTCTTTACTTAACCACTGGACCCCAGTTTGCCCAACCTCCACCACATTGTAGTGAAGACCACCTTGTAATAGAAACCTGGTCTTTGATTAGCTCTTTGTGGATGAGCATTCTAAGATGAGCAGGCCTGGCTTTATTTCCCTTTTCCTTTTTCTTTTTTCTATTTTCCATGACAGTTTTTTGTGCTGGACTATCCACACACTTGAACCTGGGTCCCCAAACACGCATGGAACAGATTTTCTTAGATTAGTAAAAAGTTTGACTTTAAAACCATTTTTCTATTGATAACGTGAATAAAGGGGTGTAATTTGATATTTAAGTTGTTTGAGTTTCAAACATATTTTTCAGTGTGAACAACAGCTTTCTGGCTGTCCCTTCTGGATACTCCTGTCATCTGAGTGGCCTCTGTTTGGCCTCCAGATCCACTGACCATGTTTTCCACCTTGACCTGTAGGGGCTGGGTCACCCAGTTCCCTTGCCCTCCCTCCAGCTTCTGTCTGGATTCAGAGAGTGGTGGCACTGACAGGAGATGAGAGGGTGGGAGGAGAGGAGATCTGGTGCGTTTGCTGCCCTGGCTTTGCCCTGTGGGCCCCTGGCTTCGTGATGCTTCTGGGGAAAGCCATGTATCCTTGGCCTCCCTTCAGCCTGTCCGTCGATCCTCCCCTCCCCCTGGGTATGCCGTCTCTTTCATGTTAGGACCCTGGCTGAGAACTTCGGATTGAAGTAGGTAGTGTTACTGTGTTTTAAAACTGGGCCGCGTTACTCGGGAGGCCAGAACGAGGTCGGAGCCTAGTGAACAGTGAGGGTAGAGAAGTCTTCCGTTTTGAGCTCACTGTGGAAATTAGCCAGTCCTGCAGTCTCTCTGAATTCCAGGTATTGACACAAAGGAGAAATCGTAATAATCATATGAGAACTCATTCTTTATGTGTATATATGTAAATATATAATATATAATCGTCATGTCTGTATCTGAAATCTTTTATAAAGTTACTTACGTTTCGTCTGGTCCAGCTGCATGTTTCTGCTTTTCTTCCACTAGGACGTCGTGTCCGTGGCCGATGAACTTTGTAGAGTGTGGAGGGCGGGCAGCAGGTGGGGAGCATAATGGGAGAGTGACCCACCTGAAGTCCTGCATGCTGTGTGCTTTCCTCTCCTTTGGTAAAGTTCTGTGATTCTGTGAGCTGATGTGGGAGGAGAATTTTAAGATAGGACGGCCCTGGTGAGAGGTCAGAATGTCTGCACCTCCTGATGGACCCCGTGTCTTTCGCTCCGCTGCCTGGTCTGGGCTGACGCACGGGGTCGAGGAGAAGGGAGAGGAGGGGGAAGGGGGGCTTTGTCACCATAACTCCTGCAGATGTGACTGTGCTTCCCCTTGGCTCCACCTGACCCGCAGAGCCCTCCGCCTGTCCCTGTCTCCGCTGCTGCCCTCCGAATCGTGCTGCTGCCCTCTCGTTGCACCACGCCAGTCTCCTGCGTGATCGCTCCCATCCTCCCTTGCCCCTACCTACGACTGTACAGGTCATTCTCCACCAAGATCTCTCTACAGTGTGGAGCATGTCCGTCCCCTGCTCACAGCCGCGGCAGTGTGGCCGTCCGACGCGGAGTAGCAGGCTCCCGCCTTGTCTCCAGACCGGGCAGCGCCCCTCCCGTCAGCCACCCTGGCTCGTTCCTCGGGCTCACCGTGCTCCTCGTGGACACACTAGGACTAGTCTCTACTGGGACTCTCACAGATCCTCATGGTTCTGCCTCCTTTACAATAATTTTTACAAGCTTGTTCAAAGAAATTTTTCCCCTTATTTTCTGCGTATTGTCCATATTAGAATGTTAGTTCTGCAAGAGCAGGGCTGCTTGATGCAGTACTGTAACCGTGCCTGATACGTAGAGGCAGTCAAAAAATTGGGGAATGA
Organism: Potos flavus; assembly: GCA_028534135.1. Lineage (NCBI taxonomy): Eukaryota > Metazoa > Chordata > Mammalia > Carnivora > Procyonidae > Potos > Potos flavus. The sequence continues at coordinate 2,482,020 of CM052886.1, forward strand.
ATGAATGTAGCCAAACTCCCTGAAAGTATAATGTAGGCATCACATCGGGCTCTTGGTTATTTTTGCTAACTGGGTTATACAAGATTGTATCTAGAGTCATTAGCATAGTTAGTGTAGATCCGTCCCTTTCACGGTTGGTTCTTAGAATGCATGATGAATTAAGTGTCTATCCCAGTTAGACCTACAGTCCATTCATGGGAAGAAATAAAATGATTCCAATTTACATTAATATTTCCAGACAACCATAACCATCTAACTGATTTCCACTTGAGAGTAAAAGAGAAGTAATTTATTAAGGCATTTAATAAAAACTTTCTTACCTGTTTATTCTTATTTTTTTGGTTACTAGTAAAATAATTACTGTTGAATTGTTTTGTCTAAGTAATTTCGACAGTGAAATCTGAATGACAACTGGGTCATAATTTTCTCAACCCTAGTAGTAACCACAAAATACCTGTGAAATTTCGTCTAGGGAGAAAATTGGTTCCTTGAGTCCTACAGGGCCCAGTTTTGTTAACATTTCTCGATTTGTGGATTTACGAGATAAGAAATCTTTTTTGAGGCAAAACTTGTTAGAATGTTTAGCCAACAGAAGTAAATGTTGAGATATATATGCGAATATAGATTAAACGAGATTGAATTATTTCAGTATTATGAAACAGTCATAGTTTCACGTTCTGTTTCTGTTTAATGAATTTACCTGTTGAATAAACATATAACAAACTCATTCTTTGCCCAAATCCAGAACTATTCTTCCTTTAAACCACGAAGTGCTTAGGAAACTCCCTCATCAAGAAGATGCGGGAGTTTCCGGACCATGTTAAGGGATCTGGATCTTTACACGGCATCTGTTTGGGGGTCACAGGAAGGGTGCACAGAAGTCCCATCAGCCGTTTAGTCACCCCCGACAGAGAGCAGTGTTCTTAAGACAAGTGAGGTTGTAGAACGATCCTTAATCAGGGAAATGGCCGAACGGAAGTGGGCCGGTGGGACACAAAGGAGCCCTGCGAGTGACGGGGGTCCAAGACCCAGGTAACAGTCTGGGCAGGGTCTCGCGTACCCAGGAGCCTGCGTGCGGGAGTGCCACCACATCAGAGACTCCGCCACGGTGGCGACGGGCTCGGGACCCAGGGCAGGGCTGTGCCCCCCGATGGGGACCCTCTGTGGGGCTACCAGAAGTACGGCAGTTTCAGCAGCGGCAGATTCCTGAGACTCGTTAGAATGGACGTGTGAGCTGGAAATGGTCGCCTCTCGTTCGTTACACAGTTTTGTATCTTTCTTGATAATTTGCCTTTGAAATTATGTGATTTGCTTCGTAAAAGTTAAAGTCAGTGTATTCAGATTCCTTACTGATCAGCAGTTCGTGCCACCATTAGCCATAGATTTCATTTAGGGCAAGCACCTGTCACTAGACCAAATCTGTGAAAATTGTAGGGCCATGTCCATTCGAAGTCTTCAAGCAGTTTTTCCTTTTTCTTCAAGAGGAAAGATTAACCAAACCACATTTAGAAAGAAGAAGTGACAATGTGAATGCAAAGCAACTGAGAAGGAGAGCCGGTTCCCCTTGGAGGTTGGAGCTTGCACCGAGTTCGGAGGCCGCTGCGGTCCCCCTCCTGGGGCCCACACGCAGAGGACCACGCGCACTGACCACCTACCCCTGTGCCGGCCGGGCCCAGCGCTGCCTGTGCAGTCGGGAGGCCATTCAGTCCCCTGCACCCCACGTTCTTCTCCTATCACTTGGGGTAGATCTTTTTCTTCAAGGTTTCTTCACCCTGTACGTTTGCAGAACTCCGTGCGGACTGAGGTGGGCCCGGAGCCGTGCCCACGCTGTCCTGACTACGGCAGTCATAGGAGGCAGCGGGGTGCGCGGTAACCCTTCGCGGGGCGGTGACGGAGGTGACCCGGGTCCTTCCAGGTGAAGCAGCCCGCCTCTTCCATTCCACTTACTTCCCTGCCAAGTAATGCCCACCACGGAAGCCTTCTTCCTGCAAATGCACAGGTCTTTCTAGCCTTTACTGCAGGAGTGCAAATGCCAGGCTGACCCGTTTCGTGCTCTTGTGTTCCAGAGACCGTGTCATCGGTTTGATGATGACTGCCTGTGATCTTTGCTCCGTAACAAAACTGTGGCCGGTTACAAAACTGACAGCAAATGATATATATGCAGAGTTCTGGGCCGAGGTATGTTGTTGGTTTTTATATGCACATTAAAAATGAGAAAGAGTCTGATGAGAAAGTAAATATATGGGCACGTTAGTAACAATGTCTTAGCAGCTCAGTTACTTCAGAAAACTACTGTCCATCACACACAACAGGGGCATTAGTGTTTCTACACACATGTAAGGACATTTATACAGACATCCGGCCATGACATTGTGGGTCCCTCTGTGTCACAGGCTGTATGTGTCTGCGATTGGAAATTGCGGACATAATTACCTGGTACCACAGACCTACGAGATTCCGTAAATATTCCAGATAGTTCACCTGCCAATTAAGAGTTCCACAGAATATGTGGAACATAATATGCTTCTAACTCGTGATAACTCCTGACATGTGCGGCAACCGTGAACTTACCTTCATTAATACCTTTTCTTGACTGAATTATCTCAATTATCAGAAACGTGTTTTATTTCTCAAGTGAATAAGAATACTCTCTTGTTCACATGAACCCACAAACACCCAGCCCCCTGCATATTCGAAGATTACTTTAGGGAAACAAATGAAGTAAGATGTTTGTGTACCTCATTTGGTTTGAAGAAGTAAAAGTAAATTTGGAGGGCAAACAGTTTGGCCATTGCTGATTCGTACCACTCGGCCTCACCCGTATAAAAGAATGGTTGTAAAAAGTAAAAACCAATCAGTCATTCAGTTCATCGTTCAGTAGAAACGATATATAATGTTAAATTTTTTCACGAGGGCAAAGCCAAGAAATGTTTGTTGGTTGAGGACCACAGGCCCAGAGTGTTATTTCCCCAGGATGCGTCCACAGTGTGCGAGCAGACTCTTGCATGCTTCTCACTTTATAGTGCGTATCCCAGAATCTAGTTACTATCAGACTCAATTAAGGAGGCTGTTTTAAAGATACGTGTCTGAACTATAATCTCTGACTTTATTATCCGTTGACTTAATTTGCGTATGTGTCTAAAAGCAGTAACCTGGCGTACGTTCTGTAAATATCACATAAGGAAAACTGGTCTGAAGTTAGCTTATTGTTTCGCAAATAATTTTATTTAACTGATATAATTCATGCTTTCATAACTGTATTTGTATTCTAAAATATGATCAAAATGTGACAGATATATAGATTTCCCCGTCTGTTCTGCACTGATTAAACAGTGCACGAAGATTGACTAAGCTCTCAAAGTGCTCATGGATGCCGTCTTCAGGGACCGCGCAGTCCATGGGAGGAAGCAGAGGTCATCACTGCATCTTGCCGCCTCACCTCCCAGATGTCCGCTGGGTCCTGTCTCTGCCCCCACCACCCACCCTGATCCCTGCCTTTTCTTTTAGACTAACAGTCACACGGAGTGTGCTATTTGATGTCCTGGGGCTAGAGATGGGCATCCCGCTGTAGCACTTGGGATCAAACCCCACACCAGCTTCGTGACTCTTCTCTGTGCTGTCCTTGTCACATCTGCAGGCTAGGGATGGCTCTAATTCTGTTCCCAGTCTGTCCCTCCATCCTCTTGTGATAAAGGCAAAAACCATGAACTTGATCTCTAAAACCCACGGCCTCGCCAGGCTATTCCACGTCTCAGCCACTCTGGATTCCAAGTCAAGTCCCTCTAGCAGCCATCTAGGTCAGCCTCGCTCCCTTCCCCCAACCCCCCAATCCCCCAGGACCCTCGCCTCGCCCTCTGCAGCTTCCTCTGCCAGCCCCACAATGGGCCAGATCTCCCTCGGATACATACTCTGCAGTACTCCATTGTTTTCCTCTATAGCACTGGTCCTATTTGTGAGTACTGAACATAGTCAAATCTTTATTCGGTCTTTGTACTTATGGGGCTTATAATAACCTTGAGCAGGGGCCGGGTTAGTTTCACTCACGTAGAACAGGAAAAGAAAAACTTTGAGACCACTGAGTTAATATTTAAAGTGGTATCATTGGAGCAGAAGCTGTACTCCAGTCCCTCTGTCCACAGTAGAACCCTCCCCGGGGTTCTCGTCATCGGTGCCCGGCCTCTGTCCCGCGGTAGAACCCTTCCTGGGGATTCTCGTCATTTGTTTGGAACCTACCTTAGCAAATCTAGGATGTTTTTAGTTCTGCACCTTTGATTTCTAAAAATAAGCATGGTTTTGAAATAATTAAAATAATTGAATAATGAAGTAATGTGAGGGAATAGTAGGTAGGAAGGTAAAAGTTGAGGTATGTTGAGAAAGAAGATTTTAACCATCTTTAACAAATCACTAAAAAGAGGAAGATAATTTACAATCTATAAAATGGGGATAAGAATATATAACTTCCAGTATTTCGTGAAGACTAAATGAAATATTTACATGTTACCTATCCCAGAGCCTGCAAAATAGAAAATCTTCATTAAACATCTGTGAGTATAACCTTTGTGGTAATGTGTAGCCACTTATGCTGTCTCTTTGCTAACACATTTTAGCAGACCATTCGTGGTATGTAGTATTTCTTTCTAAAGCCTCACTTCATCCAGTTCAGCACATGTGAAAATTCTTTTTGAAAATAAGTGAGAAAAAGACCTTGAGGTTATTCCATGCTTGTTCTTCTTTTTCCTCTTCACTATTATGTCGGTCTCCTCTTGTTATAACTTTCACTAACTTCTGTACAATGAAACCAGGAGAGATTGCTGCGTTCCTGGTAATTCAGTTGAGAATAACACAGCATAAAAGCCAGACGATGATATGTTGTTTTTATTGTTTTGACATTTGTTTGGGTCAGTTAACCAAAAACGTTATCATCGGGAAGAAAAGTAACGGATAAAGGGAACAACTCATTAATACCAAGACTTCAGAGATGTTTATAAGTTGAAAAGCTTGGTTTTTCCCATTTCTCTTAGGGCGATGAGATGAAGAAGTTGGGAATACAGCCTATTCCCATGATGGACAGAGACAAGAAGGACGAGGTCCCGCAAGGCCAGGTATGGATTCTATTGAAAAGTCAAAAAATTTAAGGCAGTCATAGAATCACATGTAAATTCAAAGCACACACCGTCTGGGAGAACCCAGGACCCCTTGAAACCTTCCGCATTTAGATGGAGTTTGTGGATAGTAAGGCCAGGATAGGAAATCATAGTTGGGTTTAAAGAAGCCACAACTACCCATGCCGTGAGCTCTTTCCACAGATGGAGTCACAGCACCGATGGCTCGAAACGGAGGGATGGATGAGTTTGAATTATTAATATTTTTAACAAGGAGAAAAGCTTTTGTCGTTGAATATGCAAAAATGTTTTCTAGGGAGTACCATTATATAGATTTTCATCAGGCCCACTTTTCCTAACAAAAAATACATAGTGTTTTAGTACATTTTGCCTTTTGTCTTACCAACTGTTGATATTAATTACTGTTTTTGCAAGTCTTACCCCATGATTTATGTCAATGTTTTGATATTTCGACAGCTCTCCCGCCTGTCAGTTTTGCATGTGTGGTGTGATCTATCTCTCAGACTATAGTCTTTTTAAACTCCCAGTCTTCTAACACCATAGCAGGGAAGTTAGTTATGGACAAGTAATTACAATATAGAATTTCGTTTAGAAAACATTTCAGAAAACTCACAGGATGATGGTTTTGGATAAGTTCTCAAGCCTTCCTATTTCATTTAAAGTTAATTTATTCCCTATTCATACCAAAGTCGAGGCAAGTCCGCGGTTGGCCGAGACATCAGCACAGAGAGGGACCGCGTGGTTTTCTCACCCTCCCGGGCCGCGGGCCGCTGTGTGCTCGCGTGCCCAGCCGCCGCGTCCCCCGGGCCACTCGCTCGTCCTTCCCTGCTGACCGCGCGCCGAGTGCCCGGCCCCACGCGCCTGTGCGTGTGGTTCTTGCAGTTCGGTTTCTGTGAAGATGTTTAGGGAACTTTCCCATATCTGTGCTCCCAGAGGTCTGTCTTCCCCGCCTGGCGTCTGCTCTTCCTGTCCTATTAAAGTTCCTGTCCGACTGTGTGGCTATATGTACACATTCGCCCCTCTGTTCTTCACTCTTTCTTTCATCATTCTATATTTGGTGTGTTAATTCCTTGGAACTTATCTTGCCATATGACTTAAGCTAGGGACCTAACAAAGTTCTTTCCAGGTAGTTAAGCTGTCACCCCAGCGGAGCGCACAGGAGCGCTGACAGCGCCGTCAGAGAATGCGCTCCGTTCTAACGCCTTTTAACTACGAGAAGAGTTTGGGGTTTTGCCAAACGTGCAGGTCCGCTTCCGCCATGAGAGAGTTTTAACTGAAATATCTCTGCGATGGGCTAGTATTTTGCCAGCAAAAGCAGGACGTGTAATCTCGCAGTCGGGACGGGGAGGTTGTTGCTAACGTGCGCTCTTGTGTCTCGTGCGTCCGGCGCGGCAGCTGGGATTCTACAACGCCGTGGCCATCCCCTGCTACACCACCCTCACCCAGATCTTCCCGCCCACGGAGCCCCTCCTCAAAGCCTGCAGGTACGTACCGCCGCCCGGCCGGGGGGGCGCGGCGAGGGGACCAGGGCCCCGAGGGGAAGCTTGCTGTCCTCGCGTGGGTGCTGAGTCTCACTGCCGCGCACTCGACGCGCCGGTTCCCGGCCGGGTGTTCGCCTGGGTAACAGGGCCGCGGGCGGAGTGCTCACAGGACCTTCATTCGCCGAAAAGGAGCAGGAAGGATCTGGTCTGGGCTTTGTTAGGACCCAGGGATCCACGCCCAGCGCGTTTTTAAAAAGACGGGGCCCTACTGTGCGCTCAGGGCTGCTCGCTGGGAAGGGGCTCAGCTTCTCCCCACGGTTTCTTGTGTAGATGAGGACGGGGCGGCCTTGACTGCGACCTTCTTTCTCCGTGACTGTTAGTTCCTTCCCAAAAGAGAAACGCGCCCTCTGTCATCCTTCCCAGCTTCAGACTCCTCTGCATTCTTTTCTCATTGCTTTTGAGGGATGCGCTCAGCTAAGAACATCGGAATTTTTTGAAGATTTTCATGTTACTTTGAAAAGAAGGTCCCTCTGGGGAAGTCAGGGCAATGAGCAGAGCAGCGGTATGTGCTGCTTTTCTGCGAGAGAGCCGGTGTCCCGCCGATTTTTCTATTTAGCCTCGGAGCACCCTCGGGGGTTGGGTGGGGACGCTGTCTGCGGGAGGACAGATGCAGGATTTTCAACAACACCGAAGCCCTTGGTACATCCCCACCCTCCGCTGTTGAAACTCACTGCCTGAGTGAATTATCATGGGGAAAACAAAGAAAACCAACAAGGAGGGAGATGGGGAAAAAAAAAATTATCCTGTGTTTTCCTACGTAAGTGACGGTTTCTCGTTTCTGCTCTTGGGGAGGCGAACGTAACACCCCAGCTGATTTCGTGGGGCCATCCCTGACCTTAATCAGCAGTTAGTTCACCGAAACCTTATCTTATTACATCAGGGCTAAGCCATGTGGACAACATGGAGTGGGAGCTGGGACTCGTTCCTGATGGAATCGGGTTGGAAAAGTCAGTGCCCCACCAAAGAGAAATGTCAGTATCAATCAAAATCCATGTCATTACAAGGAAGATCGTAGGTAACAGTCAAAAGTCCTCTCCTATCCAGCAATTACCTGTATTTTCTGTTAACGATCCAGAACCTGCAGAATGAGTGCCCGCTATCCTTATCAAGCAGGAGGACAGGGATTCCTCCGTCCCAACAGCTTTGGTACATTCTCGCTTCGTTGTACTTGGCTGAACCACATAACCTCTTAAAGGCCATTTTAGTCTTACGAACACTTGGAAAAAAAAAATTCGTGTGTCATTGGTGTCCAAGGAAACATGACAAAATTAGTGTAGGTCCTTTTTCCAATATATCAAAAATCTCTTTAGGTTCTGGGCAAATAACATGTGGTAATATGGCACAGAAGCTAAACGTGTTCCATTTTTCAGGTTACATTTTGGAGATTTCTTTTGTCCAGAGGTGTCTTTGCATTGTGTGTGCTTTGTGTGAATTTTGTGTTTGCTACTGCAAGGTTCCCTTCTGATTTTGGCTTTTATCTAGGAAAGCAAGGTGCAAGGTGGGAAGTGTTGATAAGATCTCTGCCTGGTCAGCCACATGGGGGGAGGTGGCGGGGGTCACTCTGTTCAAGGAGATTAGGGTGCCCGCAGCGTTTGAACTGCAGCTTTGGAGAGAGAAAGACCCACAGAGAGGGGGACGAGCAGCCGGAGTCTGAGACCACAAGTTGCCAGAACACAAAGATGGCTTTACCACAACAAAGAAGTTTCTAACATTGGTACTGCGTGTAACTTACAGTGACTTTTTATATATGACACAGTGTTCAAAGTAAGGCTACTCCCCAGTTTCCGGTATGACGTGGCAGGGACCCCAACAGCACGCTGTCCCCCGCCGCAGAGCGGGAGCTCCTGGCTGTCAGTGCTGTGGCCGAATGTTCTTGCCGCCCAGGCTTCCCTTCCTCTGCATTTACCTCCATGCTCCTGGCTAGGACAGCCCGGGCCCCTTCCCAGGCCCTCCGTTCTCACCGATTGTGAGACGGTATGGCCTGAGCTGAGCTCTGCTGTTGCCCCCGTCGCCTGGGGCTCCTGGGACAAGGTTCCCACCCACCCCAGCCCCCCGATCCTTGCTGGCTGCAGGCTCCGCTGCAGGAGCTCATCGGGGAGACTTGCTGGGACCCTGCCCGGCCGCAGAAGGGTACCGGAAGGCCGCCGTGCTCGGCCACGCCTTGGGGGGTGGGGTGGGATTAATGTTGGAGACGGAGCCCAGAAATCCTTTTCTAAACACCCTTGTCCCCGCATCTTTTATCCTTAGGAATAACCTCAGCCAGTGGGAGAAGGTGATCCGAGGGGAGGAGAGTGCGGTGTGGATCTCATCCCAGCCCAGGGCCCACGGGCCGTCGGAGAAGCTGCCTGTGAAGATCGATGACTGATGGCCACTCGATGAGCTGTCCCGCCTGAACATGCTCATCCTGCTTCTTTGACTTTTCTTCCTTTTATTTTCGTCGGGGGAAACCTACACCTGGTGACTAGGGCGCAAGCCTCTGGAAGAAGGTGACATCAAGGAAACACGTCAAGCCGACGACTCCCCGCCAATCTCCTCTGTGACGCGTCAGAGGCCGCGATCAGCCAGGGCCACCCGGGACCGGAACTCAGCCGTCCGGGGGACGCCATCTGCGCTGTGAACCGGCCTTTTCTAACGGGCTCGCGTGGCTGAGGCTTTAGTGGAAATGGACGAGAATTATTCCGAAGGGGGTACTTTTCCACTGTATCTTTCTAGTGAGCGGTTAACATGGTTACCCTAACTCTTCCGGTATTGTACTTCGGCTTAAACACCAGTGTTGTTTTGAGGTTGTTGGTTATAAATAGGAATTTTTACACATTACTATTGTGAATGTTCGTGTGTGACCTACTCGTAATTAGCGTGAATTTGTAGCGGACAGCCTCAGGACAAGCGTCCTGGAGGTGACAGTAAGGAGTGTCTTTCTGCAATCAGTGATGGAGACTAGATTCTTGTTTCAGAGCCCTCATGAATTAAAAGTTAGGTGGACGAAAAGCGTATTCTTTCAGTTTATACTAAAGGGCTCGGATGAATAGATTTAACACTAAAGGAGGTAGACTTTCTATCCTCTTGAGAAGAGATGCAGATATACATCAGAATAAATCTCAGAACTCCAAGTATCAATTCAAAAAATGTCAAAGAATATTTTTTATTTTTTTTCCTTCGTTGTAGGCAAGTTTTCTAAACCCTTTGCATAAAGAACAAAACAAAAGCAAGGCATATGCATTTTTCTTAACAGTCAGGTCTTACGGGATGTCAAATGTGAATTTTAATAATGATTTCTTTATATTTTCACTTGGTGTCATTGCAAAATTTTAGACTCATTCAAAAATGAGAGGTTTATTCTATGAAGTATTTAATTAAAATACCATACATTTCTCTTAAAATCAAATTAAACCATAAAATTTAAGTCTTGTGTAATTTTTACTTTGCTGCACGCATCCCCCGGCCCGGCCCCGGCTTTGTGCTCCTCCCTCACGTTTCCTAAGTGCTCGGTCCAGCCCGGGGAGCAGGAGAGGGCAGTGCGGGCGCATCACGGCGCATGTCTGTTCTCTCTCCCCTGCTCCAGGATCAAGCGTCTGCATCCAAACCCGTAGTTCGCACAGTCTTCTGGATAATTTTTGGTAGACTAATATTACTCTACAATGTAAGTGTTTTGAAAAAAAAAATACACAAAAGTAGTAGTCTGGACCCCTTCCTACAAGGATGATAAGCCAGTCATTCCGGTGCCCAGTAAAGCTGTCGAGATTTTTAGCACAATGGCAGGGTCACTTCCCAAGCTGTGCTTAGTCCTGACCTGAAGGGAGGAGAGAGCTAGCGTTCCAAGAAGTGATCGGCGGATCCTTAACAAACAGCTTATCTGCTACTCACTCGGCAGGAAACTGGAATACTGCTTTTGATAAAATAAATTTTTAAAATATTCTTTTACATATTCAATACTGTACACATTGTTATTCATATTGTTTTGCAAAAAGAAATCAGATGTTGCTCCAACATGATTTAAGTCGTAGCAGAGTTAGCAATCTAGAAACATTATTCTTATTTTAAAATTAACACTATGTGTTCAGTTTCCCTCTGGGCTCCTGAAAGTTGCCATCTTCCCTCCCCGGCACTCCATTTGCTGTTGTGATTATACAATATACAATATGTGATTATACAAGATGAAATATTTAAAGAGAGAAATACCAGCGTGGCTAGACACACACCTACGAAAGAACATATGTATAAGGGATAGAGGTGCAAACACATCTACAGAAAGTAACGATCGGCCCCATCCTTCAAAACCTGATTTTTTGTGTGTTGGAAAATGTGAGCAGAAAATGTCCCTTTTCATGTTAGTGTATTTACAGAATTGAATTCCAAAATGTTGCATGTTTTTCTGCACTCAGATTTATGGGACTGGACCCACCAATTCAAACTTCAGTCCCAAGAGTTAGTATGGCCGTGTGAGGGAGCTCGACTGACTGGCAAGGCAGTGGGGAGAAAACACCACTAGAGACTGTTTAATTAGATCTTAAAAGAATGCATGAATTTTGCTTTTTTGATACAGAAAACAGTCCTGAGGGGAGGGAATCTTATGGCTATTTTTACTTTTTAAGATTGCTTTTCTAAAATTACTACCAAAAATTCTCTTATTTTGATAGAGCCGGATGTCTTATATCATTGACATTGTATTTTGAACAGTTTTCCAAAGAAACGTACATGGATTTGTGGGTTGGTTGATTTCTCTTGGAATATTGTCATAATCAAAGCAGAGTTTGAACATTAGACTGTATTCTAATGTAAACTGTTAATATTCTTAAGATCTAGTTAGGAATGGTTTACCTAAAATGGGCCCAAGATGCAGTGTTATTTAGTCAATAATTTGCTTTGGAAAAAATGCAGTTAGGGGTATTTTTATATTGGGGCAGATATACTTAGCAGATAAACTTTTGAGTTCTGTTCTCATCTTTTTCCTAGATCTTTTCTTGAAAAGGCAGATGGTTTTTATTACCAAAGGTTTTTGCGAGTTTCTCATGAAGGCGGTATTTTATATTGGGCCCAAATTTCCCTGTTCCGTATAAATTTGGTAGCCAGCTGTGAGTATATGTAGAATGTTCGATTTGTGGAAGTTTGTATTGGTTATGCTGATTTATAACAGACACAGTTTTATTGTCAAATGCAGTTATTTCATTATCTTCCCAGAGAGAGTGAATATATTTTTTAGCTAGAAATTTTCTTGGAAATGCATGCCAACAACATGAAATATTGAACATAGGCAGCAGAATAAAACTCTAAAAATTGCAAGCATCTTATTAATTAGTAGTTGACTTTGATTTAATTAATTAAAAAAACTTAAATAAAATGGATGTGGAAAGTTAATTCTCAAAAACGGCCCTTTTCCTGGGGCAGGATTGAGATCCACTTCCCAGCTCTCGTTATCTCCACGGGGCTCGTCAGAAAGCAGTCATGGAAGGGAGACCGAGCAGAATTACTTAGCGTAGCTGTCCTCATCCTGAACTCGTCCCTCAGCGGGAAGGATACGGTGCCGCTGGAGGTGACTTTTCTCACAGCGACACAAACGGAACTACTTTGAAACAGGATTTGTCCAGTGTAGGTTTCCTCCTTAGCATGCTTTTCAGATAGCTTTAGAATTTTTAAATTTTGTACAGTCAATCTCAGTGACTTTGCTTTATTGGTATGTTCGGGCATACTAGCTATGTTTGTACATGATACACATAGATGCATAAATCCTTAGCTACCTGGATTTTTTAATAGATTTAGTTCGAATATTATGTTTCTGGTCTTTTAACTCAAAATTAAGGTTTGAGCTTTAATAGGACTAAATTAGTCACCACGCCTTGGCCTGTGCCTTTATTTTAAATACTATAATTTTTCACTTCTTTGTTCATATATTTATTATTTTGCCTTTTTTGCTTAACTAGAATTAAAAACATCTTAAGGGACATATCCATGGTTAATTGGATCATATTGAATGGATAGGACCATTCTCTCCTCATCAGACTTCTGTCCTTTATTTGATGTCATTCACACGTACCCTGACGGCTATAAGCGGTGAACTATTTGGATGCAGTCTTTTTTGCAAGAGCTGTGACACAGTTACAGCGGGCGAGATTTTGTTGGGTTTCAGGTACATATGCATGATTTAGATTTTGAAAATCACTTCTAACCTTTATTTCAGACGTGTTTGCTTTCTACACTTTGCTGATTTTATTTAGGGTTTAATTCTTTAAAGACTGACTCATGTAGTCACATTAATGTATCCCTTTTATTGCCTGACTTTAAAATCTCTGTAGAATGTAAATTAGCCGAGTATGCCGTCGGTTCTTGTCCCTCCCTCCCTGTCCCCTGCCTGTCAGCAGCGCATGGCTATTGTTTAATCTTCGCACAAATATCTATCCTGATACACATTCTGCCCATTTCTTTAAGCACTTAATCTTAAGTTTCAATTAGTGATTCCCAAAGCAGTACTCTACCCTTTCTGGTTTTTGTCTATTTTTTTTTTTTTTTGTCCTGGATATTTTAGTTGTCTGAAGCATTAGATGCATTTCTGTGATGGTAAAAATAGCAAAAAAGAAAGACGTTTCAGTGGTGTTCTGGTACTGAATTAAAGGAGCGGGATAAAGAGAAAGGCATTAATGTTTCCCAAGACGCGCTATTTCAAATTCACTCACCTGCTAAGATTCCTCCCCGTCTCGGCCCCGCGGTGGACAGCCGCGCCGGGGGCCTCGCGCGCGGCCGACCTCGCTCTACGGCGAGTGTGAACGGTCGGTGGCTGAACGCCTGCAGACCCCAGGCTGCGTCTGCTGGCTCGGTGCCGTCCGGGGACCCTACCTGCAAGTTAGGAGCTGAATCCAGGGTGTCAAGGAGAGGTCAGTTTACACACGTCAGCCGGGGATTTTGAGGTACTGCGTATTTGCAGAAGTGTAAATGGAAGGTTTTTATTCCTCCTGCCAGTGAAGGTTCCCAAGTATCGTCTGGTCCTCCAGCTCACCTGAAATATGATTAGACCATGGGTGTTGCAGCTTTTGTTTTTCCTTTAGCCACTTGAATAATAGCCAGTCCTGGGCCATCTCTCCAACAGCCAGTGTGAATGCCATAGGGGAGTAGTATTTCCCATACGATCTGTCATATGGTGTAAATTCTGCGCATGCCTTTGGTGTGCACACTGAAAGTTCAAGATTGATCAGGAGAAGGTATTTCTAGACCATGCCCCGACCTATGCACCAGACCCAACCCAGTGACCCACGTGAACTAGTGTGCTTGCCCAAACACTGTGAAAGTTACCAAAACTTAGAGATATGCAGCATCTTGAATCTTTCGGAAAAGGTGGCTTTCTTTACAAGTCCGTAGGAAAAAAAGAATCCTATATCCCTACCTAGCTCAGTTACCCATGAGTTGGCCGGCGGCGATCTTGCTGACCCCACGCTGCTAAGGGGTAAGATGAGTTATAAGCTGTCCAAAATACAATGCACTTACTAGACCAATTTGTAGAGTTGATGAATCTGCATCCAAAGTTTCAGTGGGCTCTCTTTTGGAAGGAGAAAGAATTTCAAGTTAATAATATCCGACTCCACTGTAGTTGATGAGTTAGCAAACAAAACAATTATTTTATATGTATGACATATAAAAATCTTTGTAAAATGCACAAGTGCAATAATTTAAAGAGGTCTTAACTTTGCATTTATAAATTATAAATATTGTACATGTGTGTAATTTTTCATGTATTCATTTGCAGTCTTTGTATTTAAAAGAAACCTTTACCGTTATGTTTGTATAATAGAACAGTAATCATTTATTATAGCCGAGGCACGTTGTAAATAAATTCATAATACAAACTGCCAGTATATGTGCATATATGGGTGTGACACTGCAAAATGGAGCTTTGTTTTACTTACATGCTTAGGGCAGCCAGGAATTTTTTTGTCGATATGTAACTATACATACAAAGTATATATATATGTATGATACATGAAATATATGTAGAGATGTTCATAATTTTAATGGATATCCTTTGGTGTGAATAATTGAATACAGAGTTTTTAAAAATATCATTTTCACGTTTATCATTTGCTGTCATTTGCGGGGAAGGTAAGAGATGCTTTGTTGAGGAGAAGGCGCGGCCGTGGCGTGATTGACCCCAGGTTCACCCTGGCGAGACGTGGTGTGTAACCTGATTTATGAACTCCATTGTATAACTTTAAAGGTTCGAAGACTATTTGGGAGGAACTCGTCTCTCAGAACGAGTGCTTCAGATTACAAAGCTAGTGGCCCCCGAGGGCTGACTCTAAGACTCCTCAAATAGCTCCCCTGGCCTCCAGGGGCCCCCGGAACCATCCAGATTCACTTGGCCAAGAGTGGGAAGGACTCCCGTGGTATGCATGCTCATGTGTGTAAGTGTTGGGATTCTCTCTGTTATGGTAAAGAAAGCGTTCTGGGTTCAAGCTCACGTCATCTGTGTATCACAATAAGTATACTCATGGCCTTATCTAGACAGCTCAGCTTAAAGAACTTGTGTTTATTTGGCTATCCCTGCTTACCATCAGGTGGGCGGGCAAATGGTAAATATCTGAGACCAACAGGTTGGAAGTTCATTTGTATCCACAGACCCTACCTCACCATAAACGTATTAGAACTCAATTTGGGAGTTAACAAAATAAATGTTTCCTGGCATAAAGACCTGTTATATTGTGAAATATGGGAGTCCACAGCCTTGTTAATTAGACAGAAGTGTAGACAGCCCCTAGAATGGAGTTCTCCTGCTCCACCAACTCTCACTGATGGAATGCCCTTGGAGAGCACCGTATGTGTTGTGGACAGGATTTCTGTTAAAGTACTCATTTCTTGTGAAACCGAATAAAATGTTGCCTGTGTTAAAATGAATTTCATGGATTAATATGTCCATAAACCCATCTGGTCACTCAAGTTGCAGACTGGTCCTCTGTAGAGCTGATCTTCATTTGATTCCTTAAATATGCACACGTCTGAGTTTTCCATGAACCTTCTGTAACTCGGAGCTTTGAGGAGAGGAACGTTTCTCCATCGTATCCATGTCCCGAAGCAAAAGGAGCCCTGAAGAGGAACGCTTAGAAGCAAACGTGCATATAATGTGGGCACGTGATGTGTGGAAGGCGGAAGGAGGGGATTAGGAGCAGAAGGCAGGACACGAGGCTTCCTTGGGTCTGCAATCGACTGCTTCCTCTCCCCGAAGCCTTTGCTGCTTTGCCGTCACTTGCTGTGCGCCTGCTCTGCGACTAGTCGGCATCGTCCTACTTCCCGGAGAGATGGAACGACACGTTCGCAGACCTGAACGTCTCCCACAGTTAACGAGACGATTCCTAAACATTTTCCAGGTAATACCCACCTGCTGCTGTTCTCATAAGAATACCAAAGCTTGGGGGCCCCTGGGTGGCTCCGTCGGTGAAGCGTCTGCCTCCGGCTCAGGTCATGATCTTAGGGTCCTGGGATCGAGTCCTGCGTGGGCTCCCTGCTCAGTGAGGACTCTGCTTCTCCCTCTGCCCTTCCCCCTGCTTGTGTTCTCTCTATCATGTTCTCTGTCTCAAACAAATAAAATCTTTTTTAAAGAAAGAAAAAAATAATATTTACCTGCTTGCCCTTGCATTAACTAAAAAAAGCATGCATCAAAACAGCCCATTTGCTAAACCTTCTGAGCTACTGAGTTTTGTCCGCGTGAAATCATGAGTGTGGGGCATCGTTCAACCTTCCACCAGCAACGCGAGATCTCTTCCTCGCCGTTTCTGATAAACGGTCATCCGACTTCACACCCCAGGGGTGGAAGACATGCTATCGTAATGCCGACCAGACCACTGCTGACAGCTCTGGTTGCCAGAAGGTTCCATCGGAAGTTGACCTGAACTCTGTGGCTTTATCATTTCTATTCCAAGATACCGGCTTACAGCACACGGAGAAGTCCGCTCCCTCTTTGATCTGACAAACTTTCAATTATTTGAAGAAAGCTCTCTTGCCTCCTTATGCCCAACCGAGTCTTTTTTAAGTTTCTAAAAATGTCAACTGGCTTCAGAGCCCAGTTATTCTTGACAATCCTCCCCCTAGAAATTTGCCAATGACCTTCTGCTGGGCCCTTCCTTAGTACAGAATGAACTGCGAAGGTCCATCAGTTGGCCCTCTGGGCACATCTCCCACGGCGCCCCCGTGTCCTGGGGCCCAGACTCCTGAACGTGCATCTGTCCTTTGCGCATCCCGTGTCCCTAACCTCGTACTCTGTTCTCTGCTGCGTCGGCTCACCCGTGGAAGCTCGGACGTTACCTCCTATGTTTGGGACCCGTGTTCCTCTCCGTCCGTCATCTGCTGCCTCCTGACCGGGTTCCCTCGGCTGCCCGGCTGTGGGACCCGGGCTGCCCGCCGCGCCCGGACCGAGATGCCGCAGAGCACACACCGGGCACCTGCGTTGGCCGCGCCCTCCCCCCAGTTCCGTGCTCGCAGGGACTCCCTGGGGGGCGCGCCGTCGCCCCACGTTATAATGGGGAGGACGGCGAAGAGCAGGTGACGTCGCCGGTGCGCAAGGAAGCCGGCCGGGGGGGCGTCCAGAGACCCCGCAGGAGCACCTCGCGGTCCGGAACCGTGCCTTCCTCAGGGTCCGTTCGCCACGGGGCATCCGGACCAGCACAGGGACGGGGCTCCCAAATGCGATTCGGAAACTCCCAGCAGATGAAGTGTTGAGGAAAGCGAAGCGATGGAGGCCAAGTCTGCTGAAACAAGATGTCTGCAGGTCTCCTGAGCCCAGCACTAAGGGCCTCCTGGACTGGGGAAGGGAGGAATGCAGAAAAGAAAGCTGGCGAGGGGTGAGTGTGCGGCCCCCAGGAGGGCCAGCCCTGCTGTCCACCAGGGGAGAACCATGGTGGGCCAGAGGCGGGCAGGGGAGGAAGCCCCGGATCACTTTTGGGACCCTGAGCAAGAGGATCCTCATGCCTGCTTTTCCCTAGAGCTCGGAGAGAGCGGCGCACGTCACAGGGGACGTCTCAGATGGCATCTGGCGTGACAAGGAGACAAAAATGGACAAGTGCTGCCTGAGGCGACCCAGTGGGCTGAGCCCACACCTTCGCTCTGCTGATGGATGGCGACACATGCTGTGTGGCTGGGGGCGCAGAGGGGGTCACACTGCCTCCGTGAAACGACTCACAGAAGCACAGGCTGGCTCGGGAACGTCCCTGAGGTCCGGTGGCCAAGGTCGAGAACCAGGGAGGACATTGCAACAATCGCCTGTCTGGGCAGGGCAGCAGCAGGCGGCCTGACTCACTCCCTGCTCCTCAGCTCACGTTAGGACACCGGCCCCAGCTGACCCAGCCTTTCTGCGGCCACACCTAGACCTCGGGAGGGACAGCAGCGCGCGGGAAAGGCTCTCAATCTGGTGGATTTAAAGCCTGAGGGAGAGGCGCCTGGGGTGGCTCAGTCGGTTAAGCGTCTGCCTTTGGTTCAGGTCATGATCCCAGGGTCCTGGGATCGAGCCCCGCATCAGGCTCCCTGCTCAGCGGGAATCTGCTTTTTCTTCTCCCTCTGCCCCTGCCCCCTGCTCATGCTCTCTGCCTCTCACTTGAATTAATAAATAAGATCTTAAAAAAATAATAATAAAACAAAACCCGAGGGAATTCAAGGCACCGTATTTCTGGTCATATTTATCTGCACATGACTGAGTTAAGTTTCCTGTATTAGACAAAGTAGGAATTCGAGGCAAATTAACACAGTTCTAGAAAAACTGTTGTATCTTTTCACTGAATTCAGGGCCAGTGAAGCGTGTATTTGCTCTACCAAACTACTCTGCCTGGATTTCTCCGGTGTGCACTTTACACAGGCCCGTGGACACG
>CM052886.1:2501020-2557924 GCA_028534135.1 Potos flavus
TCGTACATAGAAATCTGGCCTCAAGGAAGATCTCCTGGTTTTGGCAGACCAGTTAATTTCACTGATAATAACATATTTCTGCCTCAAACACTTTGTTGAAATAGTTAGCAGTCGGAAACCTGCGGTGGGTTTTAATGTTTGATGATGATTTGACCATTGACTTCCTGATCTTTAGTGTATGAGAGAGGGTTGAATTTAACTGTATTTGTGTCCTACCATAAGGGATGATTTGGGAGAAATACATCATTTTCTTTCTGATCTGTAATTCCATTCGGAATGAGCCAAATCCGTTCTTGTGCCAATGGGCAGTGTGAGGACGGCACAGGCTGAACCCTTGGCGTGTCCCACTGGTCCTGGGGGCCCACACTTCCCACGGCCGTGTCTCCCGGAGCCAGGAGCTCCGTCCTCTGAGCCCATCCGTGGAAGGAGAGAGAATACCTCTGTCTCCTGTCTGCCTGCCACCCAATCACTAAACGACTTAGAGCAGAAAGGCTCATTGTTTCATCTCTAACAGCTGGTAATACAAAAACCTGATTGCCACACATCTGACCCTAATTTATAATTAACGGAATGTGGGGACTACTTTTCCCGTCCTGGGTCAGTGCTTAGATATCCTTACGCAAGGTGGGTATTTTCATGTTAGCATTTCTAGTTATGGTCAGATGCCTAAAGACTGTGGATATCGGAGGGAGAAAATCAGGAAACACTTCTGTTATTTTTTTTCCCAGATCAAATCCAAATGCTCCTACGTATGGAGCCACCTGGCCAATCCTAGGGTCAGGGCAACTTCATGGTTTCCAAAGCATTCACCCTACAAACTGACCAGCATCAGTGGAGACGAAAGAAGATTGTGTGCCCAAATTTCTCACATACGCCGTCTAGCCTTACCATCACTTCCTCCGTGAGCTGGGCAGCAGTGAGGGGCTGCCTAAAGTCACGTCTGAGAGTCGCAGCCACCATGCCAGGACACTCAAATCTTCCCTGGCTGAAAGAAATTAAAATAGAACTACGGTTTTCAAAGATAGGAAACTTAGAGATTTTTTGCTTTTCTTCCTTTGACACAAGGCATAGCCTGAGGAAAGAGCATAGACTGCAAACAGATGTGCATTTATATTCTTCTACTCTGCTAATTAACTGATCGATTACTGAATGATAATTTAATGACTGGCACCTATTATGTGCTAGAACGCCAGGTACGGTTGCATGAGGTGTGCATCGTGCAACCTGAATGTCTCTATAAAGACGCCCAAAGACCAGTTGCTTTTTCGCTCCCCAGGCTTTGGTAAAGTCTTAGAGTACACGGGTATTTTGATGTTTCTCAAGTGACAGGAAGTGTTTTAATTTAAAAAGGAAAATAAGCCAGGAAACCTGGTACTCCGGGTTCAGGAAGGCGTGCCGGGGAGGGCGGGGCAGAGGGCGGGGCCGGGTGGGGGTTGCCCAGGAGCAGAGGAACCCCGCCCAGCGGGGGCGGGGCCTCGAATGTTTGTCGGTGTCCGCGGTAACCGCGGCGTCGGTCGGGAGCTGCGGCGGCGGCGGCGATGGCCGGGGGCTCGGAGCCCGAGTGTAAGTGCGCGCCCAGCGCTCTGCTCGCCGTCTGACGCCTGTGGGACTTGCGATTTGCCCAGGACCCGAGCGGCTCCCAACCCGGGGGGGAAAACGAAACCCTTGCTGGGGCCGCGCCTCAGCCCCGGGTCACCAGGGTGTGGGACTGCGTCTGGGGACGCGGCGCCGCCTCTGAAGCCTAGCAGCCACCCTCGAAGGAAGCAGGGCGTGTGCGCATGTGTGCGTGTCCTCCGGGAGGAGGTGGGAGGAGGGGATTTCTAGACGCTGTTCGGAGTGTTCTTTCCAAAAAGCCACCCCCCCCCCCCCGAGGGCACGGTCCCTGGCACGCCGCCACCCTGCCGTCCTCCCCCAGCCGCCGCCCCGCAGGACGGCCGTCGCGTGTATTTAGCTTCTGGTCCCCGAAGGCGAGGGTAACTGCTGTGATTCTAGGAACCGGAGGCTGGGGGACCTCCTCCCCAGGCCCTTTTGACCCCGGAGCCATCGCTTTCCCGCCACACCGGGGCCTGGAAACGGGATTGTTGGTTCCGAGGAATTTTGAGTTGGGAGAAAGCTTACTGGATGGAGCAACACAGTGCGAACTATGACGCATGTTGAAAGAAATTCCACCACCCGCAAGGGCATCGCGCCCTCTCCTGCGCGCGTTGCTTGGTGGGCAGGTGAGAGCCGGCGCGCAGGCAGCCTAGACTGACCCCTGAGGCCTGACTTAAACCACCTGTGGCTCAGTCCCCCCCGCGGTGAAGTGAGAGGGCTGAGGGCACTCCTCTCCCGTGAGCTCTGGACCATGGATGGCTTCGGGTCCTCCTGCAATGACTCCACTTACTGACCGTGTGCATGAAAACCCCTGTTTTTGTTTTAAGATTTTATTTATTTATTTGACAGAGAGAGAGAGATCACAAGTAGGCAGAGAGGCAGGCAGAGAGAGGGGGAAGCAGGCTCCCCGCCGAGCAGAGAGCCCGACGTGGGGCTCGATCCCAGGACCCTGAGATCATGACCTGAGCCAAAGGCAGAGGCTTTAATCCACTGAGCCACCCAGGCGCCCGAAAAACCCTGTTTTATAAAGACTCTGAATGCTCACGTCTGTCTGGTCTCTGGGCACGTGGTCTGACTTTCCAGTCGCGCTGTTGTAGCGTTTCCAAAGCCCCCCTCGGCTCCCGGCCGGCTTCCCCTGCACCCGGAGGTCCTTCTCCACACAACACTTGCTTCTCTCTGGGCCGAGGGTGCTCGGGCCGCGGGAGGTGATGCCGGTGGGGGCCCACAGACGCGGTCCCGCGTGCGCAGAACGTCTGAGCCCATTTTTGCCTCTGCGCCATTTTGCAACCTCAGTGTTCGCGGTTCCCAGCTTTCAGGAACTGCCCTGTAAGATTTAAATCGCGAGGTGACTGAGCGTCCTCGGCCAACATACTGGAGCCTCTCCTCTGTGATGTTAGGCAGTATCCCTGAGTTCTTCCGTTCGGGATCCCGGGGGGGCGGGCGGTTCCCCCCCACACACCCCTGCAGCGCTGGCTCTCCCTCAATTGTCAAGACTGCTTAGCGATTTCCCTGCCTCTTCTGCTGGCGACTAACCCCCACCTCGCCATCATCGCCCTCCAGCTCTGCCAGCCCTGGGAGCCGCCCAGCCTGCTTTCCACGCGCCCTGGTTGTTTTCTTGTGCTGCTCCGATAGAAGACCGCAGATTCGGTGACTTAAAGCAAACCAAAGTTATCACCGCCGTTCTGGAGGGCAGGAGTCTGGGTTCGCTCTGCTGGGCCCTGCTAGGGTCTCCCGGGCTGAAATCAGGGCGCCGGCTGGGTGTCTTCCTTTCTCAAGGCTCTGGGGCAGAATCTCCTCCAGCATCGCTCAGTGGCTGGCAGGACCCACTTCGTTGCGGTCGTAGGACTGAGCTCCTGTCCTCGCTGGCTGTCAGCTCCTGGACGCCTCTCTCTAGTCCCTGCACGTGGGTCCTCCATCCCAGAGCCCCCCGACGGCCATGGAATCTCCCTCTCCCACGGAATCGGACTCCCCCTCTGCCCCTTCTCCTTTCGGAGCCCAGCCAGAGAAGGTTCTCTGCTGTGAGGGACCCATGTGATCCGATTGGGCCCACCCAGGTAATTCTGGAAAATCTCTTTATTCTGAGGCCATAACTTTAATGAAATCTGCAAAGTCCCTTTGTCAGGAGCATGGAATTCGGTGGACCCATTAATCTGCCTTCCACATCCGAGCAATCTAAGATAGTAATGTAAGGTGTGTTTCTCCCTCCTCACTCCAGTAGCAGGGGAGACGTGTCCTTCTCCCTCCGCTGCTACCTTCTCCCTATCAAGTAGCTCATTCCCTACTGCACTTTCAGACTGATGCTGGGGAATCCTCCGAGGGAGACACCAGTGTGGTACAGAGTAAAATTTTCCCTTATTATTTAAAATTCTAAAAATATAAGCCCGGGTGGCTCAGTTGGTTAAGCAACTGCCTTCGGCTCAGGTCATGATCCCAGGGTCCTGGGATTGAGTCCTGCATCCGGCTCCCTGCTCGGTGGGGAGCCTGCTTCTCCCTCTGCCTCTGCCGCCCCCCCTGCTTGTGTGCTCCTGCTCTCTCTGTGTCAAATAGATAAATAAAATCTTTTTAAAAGACTAAATTTAAAAAATTCTAAAAATAGGTCTTCTTTCCCACATTTATTCATGAAGCAAAACAGTTACTCTTGGTCTTTTTCTGAAGATGCTGATGTTAATAAAATAGTTTCTTGGGACGCCTGGGTGGCTCAGTTGGTTGAGCAGCTGCCTTCGGCTCGGGTCATGATCCCAGGGTCCTGGGATCGAGTCCCACGTCGGGCTCCTTGCTCAGCAGGGAGCCTGCTTCTCCCTCTGCCACTCTGCCTGCTCGTACTCTCTCTCTGACAAATAAATAAATAAAATCTTTAAAAAAAAAATAAAAATAAAAATAAAATAAAATAGTTTCTTCCCTTGAGAAAAAGTAGAAATCACAGGGGAAGAGTGTTACAGTGGGTGGCCAGTACTAAGCCATCCGCAGAGTTCTGGAAAGAGAGCTTACAATCTTGAGAAGAGTTTTAAACATCCTACAGGTGATTAAAAGGGGGGAGGGCCAAACAGCCAGAGGAAGATATCTGCACGGGCAGAAGGAGTCCCATGTGGATTCTTTAAGGAATTCAAGCACCCAGCCTGGCCTCGTTCCCCAAGGCTCTGAGGCTCTCCTCTGGCCAGAGCTGCCCCACAGGGCAAGGGGTCTGTAGGGCCGAGGATTGGCCTGCTCTTTTCTCTCAATTCTTGCCTCTAACACATACTATAGGGACATTTGCTGACTTAAGTCTGGGGGTGAGGGAGACAGCCCAAGAAGGTGTTTATGGGATTCCAAGTTTCCCCAAGACCACATAACACAGGGAAGTGACTCGTAATAATTTTGACATTAAAGACCTACTGCTTCTATCTTGGAAAAGATGAAACACCAATAACTGTATCTTGTGTTTAAAAATGTCAAATGCCAATGTTTGAAATATGTATTAGTTTAAACCTAATCCAAAAAACCTATTACTATGTCTTATCAATATCTATTCAACATTGGTTTGGTTTTACTTAAAGCAAATCTGTTTCCCGATTATTTGGTAAAGAACTACATTTTCCAATGAATTATTTCAACCTTTTCTTTTCTTTTTCTGTCAGTTTGAGATGGCAGAATATGCAAATAGCCAACAATGTTTTCAGGTAGAAAAAAAATTAAAATATTTATTGCCAGTAAGGGATCCCTGGTACATATTGTAAGAACTTGGCAGAGAGAAATGGAATCCAGATTCTCTAAATCTAGTGAAGCAATGCAATCTAAAGAAAAATATTCTAAATAGGAAAATGATTTTGCTCATTTTCTGGGGGTTTCAAATTCTCTTTGGAAATAAAATAAACACAACTGAGCTGCCTCCTTCTCCTACTTTCCAAAGAGAATTGGAATAATGCACATAATGGTGGATTTTAGGAGTCACCTTAGCTAGGCCATGGTGCCCAGATATTTGGTCACATTTCATTCTGGATATTTCTGTCGAGGATGTTTGTTGGATGAAATTAACATTTTGATCAGTAGATTTTGAGTAAAGCAGATTGCTCTCTGAAATGTGGGTGGGCCTCATCTAATCTTCAACATCTGAAATGTTGAAGGCCTTCGTAGAACAAAGACTGACCTCCCCAGAGCAAGAGGGAATTCTCTAGCAGAAAGCCTTGGGCATGAAGTGGATATCCAGCATGCCGAACTACCATGCAGATTTTGGATTTGTCAGAAGGCATAATATGTGAGCCAAATCTTTATAACAAATCTCTTTACATATTCTCTCTCTCTCTATCCTACTGGTTCTGTCCTCTGGAGAAGCCCAACAAATACAATGTGTGTTTGTTTAGTGTCTTTTTTAACTGTTTTTGCCTTTGATGAATTATAATGATTAACTGTCTTCAAAAATTATAATGATTAATTGTCTTCAAAAATGGTTCTATTAATATTTTAACATTTTATAAGTGGTTTCTTTGAAGTAATAAGCTGATCAATAGGGAGAAATTCTCAAGAATCCTACTGCTGGAAGAATTTGCTCTAATATCTGACCACACAGATGGGAAAGGTTGATTTGTCTCTTCATGGGACAATGCAAGGGGAGACTGTGCCCTGGGCTTGGCAACATCCTTGAGATGGGGAGAACTCTGGGACGGCCCAAGTTTCCCTGACCTCTGGTGTGTACTTGGCAGTCCTCAAGACTTTGAACGTGAGGGGAGAGTGCTCTGTGATTGTGCTATGTCCCACAGTACTAGTGACCTCAAGACAGGTAGCATGTTGGGTGGGCCTGACTTAATCACATGAAGTTGGTCATAGAGGAGGGGTCAGAAGTCTGGGGCATGAGAAGTATGTGAAGGGGATGAGAGGATGCATGTGTTCAGGGTTGAGGGCAGCCACCGGGAGCTTAGAGTGACCCCCACCAACAGCCAACCAGGAAGTGGGAACTTCAGTCTTACAACCACAAGGAGTTGGATTCTGTCAACAACTTATTCCAGGAATAAGCCTGGAAGCAGGTTTTCTCCCAAAGCTTCCAAGACCTCAACCAGGCCCACATTTTGGTGTCCGTGTTGTAATAGCCTGAGCGGAGAACCCAGCCCATTCATGCTGGAGTTCGGACCTACAGAATGGTGATCTAATACATGGGTTCGAAGCTACTAAGTTTGTGATAATTTGCTACACAATAATAGAGGTGCTTCTACGTCTTCATGTTCTCTGGGCCTTTCTTTCTTTTCTTAGGTGAAAACAGAGGAAATCATGTGTCCTGATTTATTGTCATTACTTCAGACAAGGTTTGGTCAGGGAAATGGATTTGGCTGTGGCTTGGGTGCCAGAAAGTCCTCCCCTGTGTTGGGCAGGCCCTCGTGCAGTGAGAGAGAAGATCCAGCAGTTTGGGTAAAGATGTCTTATTCAGGAATCAGTTCTGCCACTCGTTAGGTGTCGGGACCTGAGTGGGTCCCAGGACTCCTTGTCAGCTTCCCTTTTACAAAACGTCCTAGAGTCCTTTCCTAAAATTAGATGCCATTTATGGAGTGTGTGTTTCAGGCCATGGGCCTCTCTGCCAAATGTGACTCCATTTAGCTGCCAATCAATCCTTTTGAGTGGGATGATTATCCTGATCTTGCAGAGGGAGAAACTGATTCAGAGAGATTATGTAAGCTCTTTGAGATCACATGGTTAGGAAACTGACTCAAAACGTCAGGTTTTTACAGTTTTATGTCTGGGACCATGTGCCCACATGGACCCTACCACTGGGACACAGGAGAAGCAGGGCCCTTTGTGGAGGGAGCGGGGGTCCTCATCAACTTACCACCGGTTTTATTCTGGGGCCCCTTATCTTCCTACAGGTGGGGCGGGAGGAGAAGGGGTGCCTGGCTCAGCAGTCAGGGGTTTGATCAGGGACTCTGAGACATTTCAATATGAAGAGAGAAAGAAAAACACCTGTCTTTATTTCCTAGGAGTGAATGTCTCTAAGCGCCATCATTATGAATTGTAATTACGCTGTTAAACTTTCCTTTCAGAACTTTTGCTAATATGGTAAGAGACCCTATGTTGAATCAAAAATCCCTTCCTCCTTCTTCCTGGCTTGAAGTGCCCTGGACTGACTGACTGACTGACTTCCTTCTTTCCTTCCTCCCTCCCTCCCTTCCAGATTTTATTTTTAGGTAATCTCCCCACCCAATATGGGGGTTCGAACCTACAACCCCAAGATCAAGAGTTGCATGCTCTGTGGACCGAGCAGGCCAGGCATCCCCGCAGGGCGCTGGGCTTTCTGATCAGAGCTGCATATCCTGTGTATCTAGCAGCCCCCCGTTTGCAGCCAGGCCTGGCTCGTGTGCTGTTTTCTATCTGTGTGTGTCGGCTCCTCCTCTGGGAATGGGATATGCCAGCTCAGCAAATGCACACAGCTATCTTACTGTCTTATTGTGGAACTAATATTTAGTAATCTTATTATCTCTTCTGACCAGTTTACATGAGGTGGAAGCACTGTGGGGCGCAAGGCGGTAGGACTTTATGCAATCTAACGAAGCTTCTGAACAAACTTCAGAAAGATCACAGAGATGACATCTATCTCTACACCTCTGGGCACTTGAATTCCAGTAAGCTCTACAGGCCTCCTGAGACAATCCTCTATCACTGGCCCAACGCCAATAGACCAAAAGGGGAAAAAATCTTCAAAGTAGAAAAACCATCTGATAAGAAGATCGCAAAGATGAAAGATGCTTTGGCTTATTTTACCATCAATACCGCTCTGAGTCCGAAAGATGTCCAGACCACACCACTATTCAGGTATTCGGACCCTCTGGAGCATGTTTCCCACACTCCAGAAGAGGACTTCCTTCCAAGGAAGGCCCCAGGAAAAGAGGCTTCTCCGGAGCTGCGGAGGAGAGAAGAGTTGAGATTGCCAGAGATGAAGGTTCTCAAGTACAGAACAGTGGAGTCCAGCCGTCAGTGTGTGATGTCTCCCCCTGCCAAGGATGAGTACCAGTACATCAGCTCCTACGTAGCCGGCATAACGAAGGCAGACAAGTACAAGAAGTTCCTGTGCTTCCAAAAAGAAGTGCTTACAAAGCAAGATCTCATGAAGCACGATTTCACTGGGAGAAAGGCAGCGATATGCCATGAAAAGAAGTTGGAACAGGTAAGGAGGATGACTTTGCAGTACCGTGGGCATACCACTGTAGTTCCCGGTATCTAAATGTTGTGGGTGGAGACCCACTTTCAGGCACCTCCTTTACATTTCCAGATAGAAAATAGTGTACGTAGCAGTTGCTGAGAACATCTGACGTGAGGTGGATGATAACAAGAAGGAAAGGAAGGCTAATTCTGGAAATGGGTCAGTTGGAGGTGACTTCATAGGCAGAGCATCAGATGCTGCCTGGCAGCTGTGGTACATACAATGTTCATGGATAGCACACACATCTGAGAAAAGGTTTGCCTAACTCACTATGGAAGCATGTGAGGGGAGAGTGAGGTGGGGGTAAATGTTTAGGTAATGTAGGTGCAGTCTGCCCTGAGTCGCCCATATCTGTGGAAGGTGGTTGGCGTGATGGGAGGAGCTTTGGTAAACCCCCCCCCCCCCCCGGCGGGTTGTGAGTCGTCCACAGGGAGCACGGATGTGACACAACCTGAGAATGCAGGAAGGGAAGAAATAGCAGCGTACCTGAGAAATAACCAAACCTGATGAGGTTTTGGCTGAGAGGACTAATGGGAAGAGGAAGACCCTGGGGACGTTGTGGACGCAGTGTCCTCGAGTACAGGGTGTAAGGGAGTGAATAAAGAACACATAGACCAACGCCTTTGACAACCTCGCAATCAGACCTTCTCAGCAGTGCTCAGAGGGAATCAGATGCACCTTGGTTTGCTGCCTGGCTCTGCCCAGACCCAACTCTGGGGTGGTGGGAGCCGAACCCTCTGGCAGAAGGAGGTAGCTAGACCACGGAAATTCTTATTCCTCCACCTGAGAAGCTATTGGGAAAGGAAAATGAAGACATCCTGAAATGGCGGGTTCTTTTTTCCCACCAGGAGCTCCAGAAAGTGTGCGTATGTGACCCTCAGCAGTTCAACAGACTGCACATCTTCAGAGAAGTCTTTGAAGATATTTGCAATAGTTCTTTGATATTTGGTGATATCCTGAAAGAAATCAAGGTAATAAAAAAATGTTTATTTCCCACATAATCACTGAGAGCCCCACATGACGTCCCACCCACAGGATCTTGGTTCTCCCAGAAATTCTGCCAAGTATCATGGCCTCATCCTACAGATGATGAAAACCACTCACAGACTCAAAGTAATGTGCATATAGCCACATACATCACAAGTGGGCCATGGGAATGAACAACCAGCTAGCTTACTCCTTAAGCCCACTTTCGCCCCACTAAAGTCTCCCAATTATTTATAGGCTTTTCTAAATTGTACATATGTAACATATAAACTTTTATAAGTGTGCATAATTATTTCGTATACATTCTTATGGAATTGTAAGTTTCCTGTGATTTCGTGATGAAAGTGACCTTCATATCAAAGCTGAGTTGAAATGAGGTTGCTTCCAGATCTTTGGGGGGTGCGTGTGTGTTTATTTATTTTTTATTATGTTCCATTAGTCACTGTATAGTACATCATTAGTTTTTGATGTAGTGTTCAATGATTCATTAGTTACGTATAATACTCAGTGAAGGGGGAGAAATCAGAGAGGGAGACGAACCATGAGAGACTAGGGGCCCCGAGAAACAAACTGAGGGTTTCAGAGCGGAGGGGGATGGGCGGAGGGAGTAATAGGGTGATGGGTATTAGGGAGGTTGCTTCCAGATCTCGCTCTTGCCTAAGTCCTGCAGACAAGGAGTGCTGCAGAGCAGCCACACAGGGGCCACTATTCCAGAGAACGTCCCCCTCCCTAGGGAGCTCCTTTCTGGCAGGTGGGCAGGACCTCCTGAGCTTCTGTGTGGCGGGAGGTCACACGTTGTGTGTGTGTCAAGGTATTTTAGGAAGCTCTTCTAGGTGATCAACAGTTCACGCTCAAGGGTGCTTCAAAACTGGTGAGATTTTATACACTTTACTGTAGGTCCTGTTGGTTGATAGACTGAAGGAACATTTCGTAGTTTTCGAAATGATCTAAACTGACATCCTTAACTTGCATATTGTTTGTCCCTGCGAAGAAACTTACTTTGTGGTGATATAACACATTTTCAATGGATTTCTTTTTTTTTTTCTTTTTTGGTTCAGGATGAATACGAACTCTACATGGCGATCCTCCTGCAGTCCCAGTCCCCATCACTGTATCAGGTAACAGCTGGCCCTCCAGGTGTCTCAGTGAAGCCTGGTTCTTCATTTCTTCCTATCTCATGAGTAGGAGAAAGCATCCATTTGTGCCTCTACAGCTGAAGGACACCGTGGGTTAAGAATTTACCTCCTGATTTGTCTCCTTCCCGATCACAAGAAACTCCTAAACTCACGAAACAAACTGAGGGTGGCTGGGGGGTAGGGGGGTAGGGATAGGGTGGCTGGGTGATGGACATTGGGGAGGGTATGTGCTATGGTGAGTGCTGTGAAATGTGTAAGCCTGATGATTCACAGACATGTACCCTGGGGCAAATAATACATTATGTGTTAATAAAAAATTTAAAAATTTAAAAAAAAAGAATTTACCTCCTGCCCCCGGGGAGCGTGAGCAGTGGGGGTCGGGGGATACGCAGTTCCTGGGTTTTGCTGAGGTCTCTGGGCCACCATTGTCAGTGACCTCTCTGGCTCCTCCCTTCTGTAACCCAGCCTCACCGGACTGTTTTCCTCGGCTCTGGCCCTCTCTTTTCTCCCTCTTGCCCTGGATATGAGCTACATTTGCATACCGCTGCATTGCTGGCCCCCAGCTCTGTGCATGTCACCCGGATATTTCCTGGGGGTTCTAGATTATCCCTGTTCACAGCTTCCCGCTGGACATTGACACTTAGGTGTCCAGAGCGGGCAGATTACAGACCTAAAAATAGGGAGATTTGCCAGAATTACTTGAGTGGGCCCAATCGGATCACGTGAGTCCCTCACAGCAGAGAACCTTCTCTGGCTGGGCTCAGAATGGAGAAGTGGCAGAGGGGGAGTCCGATTCTGTGGGAGAAGAGGATTCCATGGCCATTGGGGGCTCTGGGACGGAGCGAACCCAGACTCCTGCCCTACAGAACGGCGGTGATAAGCCATAAAATTTGTTAAGCCATAAAATTTGTGGTAATTTGTTATGACACTAATATAAAACTTAGAAAATGCCCCGTAAATATCTCAAAATAGAGTTTCCGACACTGTTTTTACGCTCTCCTTTATTGAACTTTAGCTACTGTAGTGTGTGTGTGGTCCTCATCTGACTGGTGCCTCGCAGTGGCCTGGATTACACGCCTTCCCTGCATGTCCCCCATGAGGCAGCTGTGCGCGGCCGGATAGTGTCCTCCAAAACATTATGTCCACTCGGAAGCTGTGAGTGCGACCTTCCTGGGAAATAGGGTCTGTGCAAATGTAATCAAGTGAGGATGAAGGGGAACAACATTCCCCTTTTTCCACAAACCCACCAATATCTCGTTTCTTGTGTCATTGATTTTAGCCATTCTGCTAGGCGTTAGGTGCTATCTCATTGTAGTTTTTATTTTTGCATTTCCCTGATGGTGAGTAGTGTCGAGCATCTTTTCATGTCTGTTGGCCATCTGGATGTCTTTGATCAATATTGTAGTCTTCAGAGTACAGGTCTTTTACCTCTTTGGTTAGGTTTATTCTAGGTGTCTTATTATTTTTGGTGCAATTTTAAATGGGCTTGTCTTCTTAGTTTCTTTTTCTGCTGCTTCGTTATTAGTAGATAGAAATACAACAGATTTCTGCACATTGATTTTGTATCCTGCAACTTTATTGAATTCCTTTATCTGTTCTAGTAGTTTTTTGGTGATCTTTAGGGATTTCTATATAAAGTATCATGGCATCTACAAATAGTGAGAGTTTTATTTCTTCAGTTTGGATGCCTTTTATTTTATTTTATTTTATTTTATTTTGTTTTTTCATTGTTGTGGCTAGGAATTCTAGTACTATTTTGAATAAAAGTGGTGAGAGTAGACATCCTTGTCTTGTTACTGGCATTAGAAGGGAAGCTCTCAGTTTTTCCCCATTGAGTATGATGTTTAGTACATATAATTTTTATATATGGCCTTTATTATGTTGAGGTTTGTTCCCTATAAACCTACTTGAGGGCTTTTATCATGAGTGGGTATTATACTTTGTCAAATGCTTTTTCTGCATCTATTGAAATAATCTTATGGTTTTTACCCTTTTATTGATGTGATGTATCACACTGATTGATTTGCAAATATTGAACCACTCTTGCATACTGGGAATAAATCCCTCTTGATTGTGGTGAATGATTTTTTAAATGTCTTGTTGGATTTGGTTTGCTAGCACTTTGTTGAGGATTTTTTTAAAAAGATTTTATTTATTTATTTGTCAGAGAGAGAGGGAGAGAAATGAGCAGGGGTGGGGGAGGAGCAGTGGGAGAACCAGGCTCCCCTTCTGAGCAAGGTGTCTCATGTGGGACTCGATCCCAGGACCCTGGGATCATGACCTGAGCTGAAGGCAGATGCTTAACCGACTGAGCCACTAGGTGTCCCTGTTGAGTATTTTTACATCTATGTTCATCAGCGATACTGGCATAGTTCTCTCTTTTTTTTGGTGGTGTCTTTATCTGCTTTGGGTATCAGGGTAATGCTGGCCTCATAAAATGAATTTGGAAGTTTTCCCACCTATTCTATTTTTTGGAATAGTTTGAGAAAATAGTATCAACTCTTCTTTAGAAGTTTGGTAGAATTCAGCTATGAAGCCAACTGATCTTGGACTTTGGTTTGTTGAGAGTTTTTTGATTACTGATTCAATCTCCTTTCTGGCACGTAGTCTATTCAGTTTTTCTATTTCTTCCTATTTCAGCTTCGGTAGATTATATGCTTCTAGGAATTTATCCATTTCTTTTAGGTTGTCCAATTTGTTGGCATATAGTTTTTCATAATATTCTCTTGTAATTGTTTTATTTCTGTGGTATTGGTGGTTCTTCCTCCTCTTTCATTGTATTTTTATTTATTTATTTATTTATTTGTTTGTTTGTTTGTTTATTTATTTATTTATTTATTTATTTTTACAGATGTATTTATTTGTTTTGAGAGAGAGAGGGATAGAGAAAATCTTGAGCAGACTCCCCACTGAGCAGAGAGCCTGACATGAGGCTCAATCTCACAACCCTGAGATATGACCCAAGCCAAAATCAAGAGCTGGAGGCCTAAAAAAAAAAAGGAGAAAAGAAAAAAAAGAAAAAGGAGGTGCCTGGGTGGTTCAGTCAGTTGAGCGTCTGTCTTTGGCTCAGATCATGATCCCAATGTCCTGGGATCAAATCCCACGTTGGCTCCCTACTCTTCGGGGAGTCTGTTTCTCTCTCTGCCCCTCTCCTCCCACTTGTTCTCTTAATCTCTCTCTCGTTCTCTAGCTCTTTCTCAAATAAATGGGTAAAATCTTAAAAAAAAAGAAAAAAATAGAACCGGAGGTTTAACCAATGGAGCCACCCAGGCATCCTATATGATTTTATTTTAACAATTTTTGTTGTTGTTGTTGTTTTTTCAAAGAACCAGCTCCTGATTTCATTGATTTGTTCTACTTTTTATTATTATTTTTTTTAGTTTCTATATCATTTATTTCTGCTCTAATCTTTATAATTTCTTTCCTTCTGCTGGTTTTTGGTTTTGTTTATTGTTCTTTTTCTAGCTCCTTTAGGTATAAGGTTAGGTTGTTTATTTGAGATTTTTTTTTTGCCTTTTGAGGTAGGCCTGTATTGCTATAAACTTCCCCCTTAGAACAGCCTTTGCTGCCTCCCCGAGGTTTTGGACTGTGTGTTTTCATCTTCATTTGTTTCCTTGTACTTTTGGATTTCTTCTTTGATTTCTTGGTTAACCTATTAATTGTTTAGTAGCATGTTATTTAACATCCATTTATTCGTGGTCTTGCCAGATTTTTTCTTGTGGTTGATTTCTAGTTTCATAGCATTGTGGTCATAAAAGCTGCATAGTATGACTTTGATCTCTTTGAATTGTTGATACATGTTTTGTGGCCCAATATGTGATCTATTCTGGAGAATGTTCTATGTACACCTGAGAAGAATGTGTATTCTGACATTGATGTAAGTGGAGTGTTAAAGTCCCCTACTATTATTATATTACTATCAATTAGTTCCTTTATGTTTGTTATTAACCGTTTTGTGTATTTGCATGCTCCCACTTTGGGTGCATAAATATTTATAATTGTTATATTTTCTTATTGGATTGTCCCTTTTGTTACTATATACTGTCCTTCTTTGTCTCTTGTTCCAGTCTTTGTTTTAAAATCTATATTGTCTGATGTAAGTATTGCTATTCCAGCTTTATTTTGACACTCATTTGCATGATAATTATTCCTCCATCCCCTCACTTTCAATCTGCAGGTGTCTTTAGGTCTGAAATGAGTCTCCTGTAGGCAGCATATAAATGCGTCTTGTTTTTTATCCATTCTGTTATCCTATGTCTTTTGATTGGAGCATTTAGTCCACTTACATTCAACGTAATTATTGATAGATATGTATTTATTGCCATTTTGTTACTTATTTTATCTTTGTTTCTGAAGTTTTTTTCTGATCATTTCTTATTTCATGGTTTGTTGGTTTTCTTAGTGATACATTTGGATTTTGTTATTCTTTGTATATCTATTACTGGTTTTTGATTTGTGGTTGCCATTAGGTTTGTATGTGACATCTACATATAGCAGTCTCTATTAAGTTGATTATCATTTAAGTTTGAACACGTTCTTTAGTCCTCTCCTCCCCACATTTTAGGTATATGGTATCATAATTTATATCCTTTTATTTTGTGAATTCCTTGAATGACTTTTTACAGAAATATTCATTTGTACTGCTTTTGTGTTTCCTACCTCCGATACTGTCACTTTTGGTTTTTGTCTTTCCACTCGAAGTGTCCCTTTTAATATTTCTTGTATAGCTGGTTTAGTGGTCATGAACTCCTTTAGTTTTTGTTTGTCTGGGAAACTCTTTATCTCTCCTTCTATTCTGAATTATAGCCTTGCTGGATAGAGTATTCTTGGCTACAGATTTTCCCCATTCGACACTTTGAATATTTCATGCCACCCTTTTCTGGCTTGCAAAATTTCTACTGAAAAATCTGCTGATAACCTTATGGGCTTTCCCCTGTATGTAACTGTCTACTTTTGTCTTGCTGCTTTAAAATTTCTTTCTTTATCACTACATTTTGCCCATTTTAATTACAATATGTCTTGGTATGGCTCTGCTTTTTTTTTTTTTTTTTTTTTTTTTTAATTTTGTTGGGTGTTCTCTGTGCCAACTGGATCTGGATATCTGTTTCCTTCCCCAGATTAGGAAACTTTTCAGCTATATTTTCTTCAAATAAATTTTCTGCCCCCTTTCCTCTTCTTTCTTCTGGGATCCCTATACTATGAATATTATTATGTTTGAAGGAGTTACTGAGTTCCCTAAATCTATTCTCATTTTGCATAATGCCTTTTACTCTCTCTTGTTCAGCTTGATTACTTTCCATCACTCTGTCTTCTACTCTTTTCTCAAGTCCAGTGAGTATCTTTATGATCATTACTTTAAATACTCCTTCAGGCATGTTACTTATATCCGTATCTTAGATCTCTGTCTGCGGCCTTGTCCTGTTCTTTCAATCTGGGACAAACTCATCTGTCTTCTCATTTTGTCTAAGTCTCTGTGCCTGTTTCTCTGTGTTAGAAAAGTCAGTTACATCTCCTGTTCTTGAGGTTAATGGCCTTATGAAGAAGAGGTCCTATAGTGCCCTCTCATGTACTGTGCCGGGTTCCCCAGGGCCTGGCACTTCAGGGATTGTCTCCAATGTGTGCTGCGCACTCTGCTGCTTTGTCCTGGCCACTGTATCCTTTAGGCCAGTTGTCTGCAGAGGCTCTCTTTGCCCGTTGTGGGCAGTGTTTTGTCCCTTGCCTGAATGTGGTGCACTTTAACTAGGTGTATTCTGCTTTTGAAATGAGACCATCACCACCACCACGGGAACCGAGGCCCTGAAAAACTCCCAGATTGGGAGATGTGGTGTTGGCAGGGGTTTGGGCCATTCTTCGGGGGGAGGGGATCCACTGTGCTGGGACCAGGGCAGACGTGGCTGGGAGAGTGGGTTCCACTGAAGCATGGGGGCCTGGGGCATGGCTTGGTGTAAGCAAGTTAGGGAGAGTGTCCAAGTGGCACTGGTTCCTGCAGATGGCCCTGTGCTTGTGCTAAGGGTTGGTGAAGGAAATGGTGCCTGCCAGTTCCTTTGTTCCCAGAGGGGTCTCTCTGTGAACACTTCCTCTCTGGGACACATTCCAAGATGAGCAAATAACCTCCCCACTCTGTGTTCCAGGCACTCTTCGGGTTGCTGTTTCCATGCTATATCTCTGCAGGCTGCCTGTCCTGCCTTGTCTTGGAGTTGCACCAATGACCTCGGAGCTCTCTCTGAACCAGGCACACTGACCTTGAAAACTCTAGGCTTTAAGCCGCACAAGTTGCAAGAACTCACGAAATTCAATCCCTCTTATTTTCCAGACCAATTGGTATGAGGATTCGTGTTCCCCGTGTGGGCTCCCCTGTGTGCTAGTCTGTCTCTCACCCTTCTTTGGGACTGTGGCTCTCTCCCCATTACATTGGCCACCAGCCATTTCTCTCCCAAACCGCGTCTCCACACTTACTACCTTCTTTGATGTGGGCTCTTGTCTACCTTTAGTTGTGGAGTTTGTTCTGGCAGTCTTCAGATCGATTTCTGGGGGGATATTTAGGGATTTGATAGTTAGCTAGTTGAGGGATGAGGTGAGCCTCATGTCCTCCTCTCCATTGCCATCTTCCCCATCTCTGATTTACTCCTTAATTCAAACTTGCATGTGTGCAAAGTTTTCCTTGTTTTCAGATTTTCATGCTGCAGAAAATAAGCTTTTTTTTGACAGGAGTAAACAAAGCCTCCAGTTGGGGGTCTGCCCTATTCCTCGGTTTTTGAGGTTGAGTCCAAAAGAAACATACATGCCTTTATCCTAATCAAATATCAGCATGAAAAGTTCCCTGGCCAACAGGGCATCAGATCCCTCTTTCTGTTTCTAGAAATGTGGCAACCTACCACCTAATGAAGCAGAAATCTTCGTGTCTCCACATTTGAGTTCAGCATTGCTTTCTATCCATGTAGAATAATCAAATTAAATGGTTTCTCACCAATTTAGAAATAATTCTGGTGCTCATGATCATATACTTGGAGCACTTTATTCAGCATTTCTTTTTCCCACACAAACCCACAATGAACCCCTACCACTTTTTAACTTTCTTAAGAAAATAAAACCTTAAAATCTTAAAAAACAATATTTTACCCAGATCTTTACATGACTAGTTATCCCTCCTCCAATATTTTCTCCTCCCTTTCATCCTATTTACCTATTTTACCGAGAATTTCTATTTTGACTCAGGATATCTTGAATACACTTAATAACAAAAAAGGAAAATGTTCACCCTTTCTGCATGTGTCTTACCTATTATGACCTTGGAATTCCTAGACTCTGCTGGCTAATGCCAAGGGGCTGGAAAAGAGATCCGTGAAGACCGCAGATGTCAACCAGGCCAAGGAGGAGCTAAGGGCGATGGTGGTGGCCACCAAAGCAGCCATGGACCATAATGACAAGTGAGGGTTAACAGTCTGATTCGATTTATATTGGGATTATGCTATTTTACAGTATTTTAAAACCATGTGACAAGCATATATATTTACATTTTTTTCTGCACCGTTGGGGAAGGCACTTTGCCTTTACTAATACCTTGTCATCTGGCCTCTTTCATGAGCCATTACATCTGTGACTGGGAAATTCAACCAAATCTAGTGTTTTTTTTTGGGGGGGGGGCGGAGGGTGATTTGGGATGGTCTCCGAAGGCATCCTATCTTTGTAAGTGGTCCCCTGAGGACCTAATGATAGGTGACACTGCTGCAAAGTCAAGACACTTTTCCTGAATGATCTCATTATGTTTTTGACTTAAAAATATATATTTTTTAAAGATTTTATTTATTTGTTTGAAGAGAGAGAGAGAGAAATCATAAGTAGGCAGAGAGGCAGGAAGAGAGAGAGGGGGAAGCAGGCTCCCTGCTGAGCAGAGAGCCCGATGCGGGGCTCGATCCCAGGACCCCGAGATCATGACTGGAGCCGAAGGCAGAGGCTTTAACCCACTGAGCCACCCAGGCACCCCTAACTTAAAAAAATTTTTAAAATTTTTCTGTGTAGTCTTTCAGATGAAATCACAATTAGATAGGGCATATGTTTTATAGAGGATTTAAAGAAGATTGAAGCAAAGCCAACACACCCAAAATATCATTAAGAAAAAAAAATAAGAAACAAAACCCAAAAAACAAAACCATGCCTTCAGTGTAAGTAGAAGACAAAAAGCATCCAAACTTCAAAATACTTGAAATTAGAAAAATACGCATCAAATGTCAGTGAATCATTATCTACTCTCTTTCTGCAAACCTTGGTGAGAGCAAGGGCAGTGGGGGAAGAGAGAAGAATGGAGCTCACAGAAGGCCTACTATGTTCTAAAATTAGTGCCAGAGAAGAGAGAGAGAGGAAGGGAAGGAGAGGGGAGGGAGAAAGGAAGAGGGGGAGGGGAACAGAGAGAGGGGGAAGAGAGAGAGAAGGGGAAGGGGAAAGTCCTGAGAGAGGGGGAGAGAGAAGGGGAAGGAGAGATGAAAGGGGAGGGAGGGAAGAGAGAGAGAGAGAGAGAGAGAGAGAAAGGGAGGATGGAAGGGGGTGGGGGGAGGGAGTGAGGGAGAGAGAGAAGCTTCCCTAAATAATACCACAGAGTTTACTGGTCTATCAGAGCACTGACTTAGACGGAAAGGACTTGAAGTGAGCATGGAAGCAAGGAACAGTGTTGAAATGATAATGATATGGTGGAAAGGGCTTTAAAAGGAAGTAATCGGCATTCTTTAGAACCAAGCATTGAAGAGAAAAAGAAGCAAGGGAGGGGAGTTTAGAATCCCATAAAAAAAGAAAATTGAAGGACACATGACCCTTTCACTGCTGTTCTTTCTTTCCTCCAAAAAAAGTTATCCAGTAAAAAATCAAAATAAACCACTCTAAAACAGCAACAAAAGCATACTTGCTATTCTGACAAAAATGTGTCCTCTTGAATTAGGAATCTCACACACTAACCAAACTGCTATCCCTAAACAAAAATGCAGAGGTGCAAATGATCTCTGTCTGCACAACTATCTCTCTTGATAAAACGAGGACCCAAACAATTTAGCTGCTGAAAATCGCTACCATCCAACAACAACAAAAAGCTGAAGAAAACTGTACCACAGCACTTCAAACTTAGTGAAATATTCTCAGAAGAACATTTCTAGCTACGAAAATGACCTTGAGTTAGAAATGTAAACACTAAGCACAGTAATCAATAGCAATAAAAAGGAAGATGTGAAGCAAGATTTGACCACTGAGGAAAGATAGTTGAAAAAGTCAAAATTATGTCAGAGATCCAGACGAAATTATGACACGCCCGAGGAGGGATAGTCTTGAGTGACAACACAATAAGGAGCATTAGAGAAAAACAAAAGATAACCCAGAGAATGACGATGAGGTAACAAAAGAAATAAAAAGACAGAGAAAAACTGGTTGAAGTGGAAGACAGGCAAAGAAGATCCAATTTGCATATAATTAAAGCCTCAGAAGAAGAAGAAAAAGCAATGGAGTAGAACATAATATTTAAAACTATAACACATTTGGGGTGCCTGGGTGGCTCAGTGGGTTAAAGCCTCGGCCTTCACCTCAGGTCATGGTCTCAGGGTCCTGGGATCGAGCCCCGCATTGGGCTCTCTGCTCAGCGGGGAGCCTGCTTCCCCCTCTCTCTCTGCCTGCCTCTCTGCCTACTTGTGATCTCTCTCTCTCTCTGTCAAATAAATAAATAAAATCTTTGAAAAAAAAAAACAACTATAACACATTTAACATTTCTGGAAACTAAATGCCCTGACTCTGCATACTGACAAGGCTGTTACCGTTCTTATTAATTCATTTACTCTCAAATTCTTAAAATTGGGAGTCAGAATACTTTCCTGTTTCTTTTCATCTCTGATTAAATGAGCTAATGTATGTGAAGCTATTTAACCATTAGGCCCCTGTAGATAGGCAGCACTGTCTCATTTGTGGCCCTGATGTTTTTAACCAAATCACAGGATTTCTCTGTACAAGTCATACGTATTAGACTCCCTTCCCCTCATCAGTGTATTAGGAATAAAACAGTTGATTTAGTTTAGTTTAGTTTTTTTTTTTTAAACCCAGGAGATGATATGAAGAGATTACAGATGTTTTCATTTCCTTCTTCTAAAAGATCTTGTATTTTATTTTTAGCGTAAACATAGTGGGATTTGTGAATTGTATCTGTGGGAGGAAAGCCACCAGGGCCAGGGGACACGCGGTGTGCATTCTAGCTACAGTGATGTGCCTCCACCGTCCCTTATCTCTTGTCCGTCTCAGGGTGTAAATGCTAGTTTCTTTGCCTCCCTGCTTTGTAGAATTTCAAGTAACAAAATAATATCCATAAACACTATAGGAAATCATTTATTTTATATTAACTGGCTTCTTCAACTAGTGGTTTACACGATCTCGGAGGAAAGTATTCTTTTGTTTATTTAATTTGGGTGACTTAGGCTTTCATTTTATATAGGGTTTCAAATTACCTTTTTTGATAGAAACCGAAATCACTTTTTATTTCTCAATTTTTAAAAAAAGTTGTGGCATAAAATAGACAAGGAAGAAAGGTATAAATGGAGTTCTGATGTTTTACTATTTTTTTTTTTCACCAAACCTGTAGACTCAGAAGTGAACTCGAGATGGAACACACATTGCTGCAATCTGCTAAGGAAAAGTCAGGCGAGTAATTGTGTGATTTGTCCTCTGAAATCTGGGTGAAGAATCTTCACATCCTCGTCTGTGGTTATCTATGATTTATGGCCGCCTGCTATTATTTGTTTGAAACAGTTTTTTTTTTTCCCAGAGAGCTTATTAAATTTTATTCATGTATATTTTTTCCATCCAGTTCTTTAGAAATACAGCGAGTTGTCATTCAATCTGATGTGGTTTAAATGAAGGACTTTAAAGGTGCAGGAACAGTTCATCTCTTTAATAGATCCTGTTGGGGTGGAGATTATAACTTCAGTTTCTGGGGCTTTGGGCACCTTTGGTTTTTTAGTTTCTCTGGACATGTACACCACATCATTCTTCTCTTAGATCTTTGCGGTTTTTGGCAGAATAACGAATTTAGTCAAGATCTCCTGTAGAAAGAATTATGTCAAGTTTTGACCAAGACATTTGAAATAGATCCTAAGGAATTGAGCAAGTGATATAAATATGGGAACAGTTCCCATGAGCGAGTGCTGAAGGACTAATAGTACCCTACAGGAAGGGTCTTGAGATAATGACGGGCTTTAGAGGGGGCTGTGGACACCACTCAGTGCCCTACATGGGACTGAACCGGAGGACGCAGGGCTGTGGCCTCCTGTGGTTTCCAGGTAACAGCAACGAAGACAATCTATTCTGGATTCCAGAACCTCTGCATCTCTTTTCCCAGCTCAAAGAAGTCAGTGTTCACAAACAATACGTTTCCCAGGCTGTCCCAGTTTGTGATGTCCTCTGTCTTACGCATTCTGCGTTGGGTTCAGCCCCACTCCCACGGTGTGCTGGGCTGGACGCATCTCCCTGGGAGGCCACGGAGCTGGTGGTTCACCCAGACCGCCAGCTTCGTTATCTCAACTCCATTACTCTCGGCTGCCTGCCTGTTAAGTGAGGATAATGATGGCACTTCCCTCTCAGGTGCGCTGTGAGGATTAAATCGTAAGAATCCATGGGAAGTAGGAGCAGGGAGCTTGGCTCAGGGGAGTGGTCCTGTCCTGGCTGCTTGTGAGGAAGAATGCACAGTTTATGGGAACCTAATTACATTTATGAATACTTGTGCATTAAATAAATATTAAAATTATTTTAAAATTAGATACACAATTTAGAATATGATTAAGTAACCAAAATAATTTCTGTACTGTTAATGCAATGATTCAGCCAAATGCCATTTTTCTTCCAAGTTTGGTAACTACTAACTCATACTGGATTCACTTCCCCCCCATCTCAGCAGCTTTTGGGATATACTCACAGATCTAACCTGTTTTAAGTCCTTAGCAGAGCTTGGCCTCAAAGGCCCCTTCTTACTGGGGTCTTTTCTTTCCTTCTGTTACTTCTTTCCTCCCTGCGAGCAACACCTGTGTGATTTACCAGTCGGCCATCTTGTAAGGGTTTCCTGTGGCCCGAGTCCTGGCCTCTTTTTTATCCTAGGCTGGCCCAGGGCTTGTCTTCTGACCCTGTGTCAGGACGTACAGGGAGGTTGGGTCCAGCCTTTTCCTGCACCCATGTTGCATATTCTTGGATTCCTCTTATAGAAAAGTCATGGATGGGACTCCAGCTCCCTGTTTCCTGTTTCCTTGCTGTCTCCTAACACAGGTCCACCATTTTTTTCTTTTTCTTTTATTTTTTTAATATGAATATAATTGACACATAATGTTACATCGCTTCCAGGTGTACAGCTTGGTGAATGGACACGTTTGTGGATGATGGGATGCTCACCATGAGTGTAGCCACGCTCTGTCCCAGTACACCGCTGTTAGAGTATCACTGGCCGTATTCCTCACGCTCTGCTCTTTATTACTGTGACTTGTTTGTTCTGTAACTGGAAGCCTGAGTCTTCCCCTCCCATTCGCTCATTTTGTCCATCCCTCCACCCCTTTCCCTCTGGCAACCATCACTTTGTTCTCTGTAGTTATAGGTCTGATTCTGCTTTTTGTTTGTTCTTTTTTTTTAAGATTCCATTTATGAGTGGAACCATATGATATTTGTCCCATTTTTCTTTTTGTCCCATTTTTCAGGGATTAAAAAATAATAAACAAGAAGACATTGCTAATTTCTAGAACCATACTAAATGTTTCTTAATAGTTGATTTTAGCTGTTTCTGACATTTTTCCAGTGCTATTAAAGAAATCTGGTGGCTTGTGTTCATCCTCCTTTATTGTTTTCCTACAGCTTTCTCATTCAGGAGCCTCTGTATGTATGTATTTTCCGTGAAACTTCCCCCTTCTCGTACCTCAGTCTTTTTCTCTCTCTCTCTTTTATAATATTTTATTTATTTATTTGAGAGAGGGAGAGAGAGAGAGAAAGTTAGCACGAGTGGGAGGAGAGGGAGAAGGAGAAGCAGACTCCGAGCTGAGCAGGGAGCCTGACGCAGGGCTTGATCCCAGGACCCTGCGATCATGACCTGAGCCAAAGGCAAACACTTAACTGACTGAGCCACCCAGGTGCCTCCTTTGTCTTCCTCTTTTGGTAGAAAAGGGGTAACAACAGTTGGGTCATTGAAGTGGCCTTTCACTCCTTTTGGCTCCTGTGCCCCCAGTTAATTGTTGTAGGTTAAAACCTTCTGCTTAGGTTAAGGTGGGGATCAGACTTCAGAGTTTCTTTTTTGTTTAGAAGCTTAACCCTGGCTGTTTCTGCCTCCTTGTTTAGTTCATTGTGTATCTGCTTAGCTAATTCCCCCAAATTTCAAAACTCATCTTCCAAGTTTTCCCTTCTTCCAAATTTGGCAAGTTTGAATGATGGCAGTGGTTTCTGTGTTGTTGACCGTGTATGGGTAAATGTTATCACTCTTTGAATTGCTTTTTTTCCTATCAAAAAGGATTAGTCATTCTTTCTCAAAGAAATTGTCTTACCACTGTAGTCAGAATCTAACTGTGCTGTTTGATGATGAAGTTCCTTCAGCAGTGAGTTACTCTTAATGTCTCCATCACCTTTCTGAATCCTTACATATTGACATTTGTTGGAACCCAAGATGTCTTTGGTTCAATGCACACATCTTTCATTCCAAATCTTTTTCCTGCCCAAATCTCTCTTTTAGGCTTCAGATCCCTATATCCAATTACTTACTGGATATGGCCACTTGAGTATCCCATAGGTGCCTCAACTCAACGTGTCCCAGATTAAACTCTCTGTTTCAATGAATGGCATCACCAAATATATAGAAGTCAAGTCAGAAAGCCTGTGACAGAAATCTTTCCCCCCTCCACCCTATCAATCACTTCAACATAGCTTATAGTGAGTGGCCTAGGTGGGATTCGAACCCAGCTCTCTTATGTCTCTGCTGCATTGAACGCCCTTCCTTCCTACTGCCTCCGTTCCTAGCTGTAGCAAAGCTGAAACCTAGAGGTTATTTTGATACCTACCTGTCCTCTGCATCTGGATCCAGTCAGTTACCAAGCCCTCCTTGTTCCTGTTCCCTAAATTGTTTTTGTATCTCTCCACTTCTCTCTGTGCCGCCGGTGCTATCCTGATCTGATCTTGCTCGGATGAGTGTAGTAGCTTTCTGACCGGCCATCTTGGTCCAGCTTCACCCTCTCTCGTCCACTTCTGGTACTGTAGAAAGAGCGACCATTGTGTGTGTGATCCCAGCTTAAAAGCCTTCAACGTTGACTCATTTCCTAACATAGGTTATAAGACCTTTTCAAAACTCTCCCTGCTTCCTTTCTAGTATTCATTGATGTCACTCCCTGGTTCTCAATGTTCCTACCCTACTATATAACTTTCTTTTTCTGAAATGTGCCAAGTTCTGCTCTTCTGCCCCATTCATTATCCCCTTCCTCTTGTCTAACTCCTTTTCATCCTTTGGGTCTCAGCTTTGTCACACTTCTCCTGCAAAGTTGTCCTTGCACCTTCCTCACATTATGTTAGGTGCTGAAATTGGGCACTCAATAAATACTTGTTGATTATATAAATAAATTAGGGGAGGAATATCTCCATTCTTGGATCAGATAATTTTTATTGATGTGCTTGGAGCTTGAGTTACAGTATATTTTATAGCTATATATAACATATAATACTGTTAGTAATACATAATACC
This sequence comes from Potos flavus, assembly GCA_028534135.1. Taxonomy (NCBI): domain Eukaryota; kingdom Metazoa; phylum Chordata; class Mammalia; order Carnivora; family Procyonidae; genus Potos; species Potos flavus. Next base: position 2,526,612 of record CM052886.1, read on the forward strand.
ATTAATAAGAGATGATGTAATAAACAGTACTACTTTGCTTTTAAAAATATTTCCAGAATTATCTAAGAAAGATGTAATGGATGAGGATCAACTTACTCTTATTGAGAAGGTTGAAAAGAAGAGGTGTGAAATACTTAATAAATGGGATGAAATTCAAGCTCTAGAAAGAGAAATTAAAACAACTTTGATTCATACGGGAATTTCACATATCACTGAAAATAGGATTAAAAGCATAGAGGTATGTAATTTATTTACTTGAATGTTTACATTGTTCTTTTGCTTGAAGATGTTGACAAACACATGAAGCAATTTCATTTTGCAGCTGGGTAAACAATAATGGAAAAATTGGTCCTAATATATTTTTGTTACAAAACATTTGTAGCAAATGATTAGAATAATTAATAAGTCTAGCTAAAACAACAAAAATAAAGGTGATAAAAATTCTGTAGAGTTCTGGTAAGGTTCAAATTGGATCTCTTTCAGGTCAATTGATGTCTCTTAAAGTTTAACAATTTTGAAAGTGCTTGTCATAAAAGTCACGAAGGCCAACTTTAAGTATCCAATATGTACTAATTAACTTGAGCTGAAGCTCAGAGGGTTTAAATAACCTGCCCAATATGACACAGTTTACAGGTGGCAAAGCTGGGATTGAAGCTTAATTCTTTCGGGACTCCAAAGCCCTTATTATTGTCATTGTGTCACATTGAAACTCCATAGTTAGATTTTCAGTGAGTTGTACAATTACGTTAAAAGATAGAAATCAGTTACTACCATTGCAAGGAGAATCTGCTGTATTAAAAGTAGTCTTTAACAATTATTACTAATTGATTTTTGATGAAGAACATAATGTAGATTGTAATCTATGTTTTGAAATGTTATGCTGCCCTACTTTTTATATGTTATAACCTGATTTTTATTTGTGCAGAATCTGACTCAATGTTACCACTTTGTTATAGAGTTTATGAGTGATGTGCAATTATTCTTTTTCTTGTGGTTAAATAGTTACATGTATTTTCCCAGCACTATCTTTTCTAAATCTTTTTTTTTTTTTTTTTTAAAGCAGAATTATAAAGTGTATAGGAAGGTGGTGGTGGTTTAAACTTGTTTTGACTTCTCTATTTCTTTTAAAATAATATGTCAGATTTGTTTCTGCTTTTTGTTTACAGTCTGTTCTTATTTATTTATTTACTTATTTATTTAAGATTTTATTTATTTGAGAGAGCACGAGAGAGAACGAGTGAGAGCACATAAGCGGGGGGAGGGGCAGAGGGAGAGGGAGAAGCAGGCTTCACGCTGAGCACAGACCCCCACGTGGGGCTCCATCCCATGACTCCGAGATCATGACCTGAATGGAAATCAAGAGTCAGATGCTTAACCGACTGAGCCGCCCAGGTGCCCCTGATATATGTATTTTATATTGTATCCAGCCACCTTAACAAATTCTGTTATTAATTACGAAAATTAAGGAGTTGGTCTAGAATTTCCCTAAAATTCTCTGGGTTTTGCTAATATCAACCCGTATCTCCTCTAGTTTTTGACCTAGAAGGCTACTGATCTCTCTTTGCCACATGTCTTTCAAGTCGTATTTTGTTTATTCATCTGTTTTCAAATGGTGTGCTCTTGGGTACTTTTGAAATTAGAACAACATCATTTACATAATACTTGTTGTTCCATAAATGGGGAAAAATATTTAACAAATATTCTTAACCAAGTATCTTACTTTTAAAACCATTTCTTCTTCAGACTGAAGCAATAAAATTGGAAACAGCAAACAGAATTTTTAAGAAGAAAATGCATGTGAGTTTTCGTGAGTTAATGTTTTTCAATAGGAATATTTCCTTTAGTGATGTGTGCTTCTTGTACCATGTCCTAAACAAAATAAGAATATATGCATTATTTTTCTAAATGATTACTTTCTGTAACGCTGAGAATATCTCACTATGCAGACATTAGCTTAAAACTGGACATGTGTAAGCTAATGTATTAATGAAAAATACATTTTTAATGTATTTTAATGTATTTTAATGTATTTACTGTAATGTATAATGAATATGCCGATCAGAATTGACCATTTCTCTAACCCTTGTACATGTAACAGTGAGTTGTAGTGAGTTTATTTGGTAACAAGGAACATAATGAATTGGTTCCTCTAATGACATTCAGGATACCCTTCTGGAATACATACTAACAATTTGCTGCTTAACAGATTGTAATTCTGCTACAATTAGATATGTGTATCCCTCTGTATTATATACAGTATACATTAGTATGTTATGCCTGATTCTAGAAGTGGTATTTGATTTTGATTCAATCTTCTTATCCTGTAAGATTGGTATCATGCCATTATACATGACCATTATACATGACCAGATGATTTTGACTTTTTTTTTTTTAAGATTTTATTTATTTATTTGACAGAGGGAGAGAGATCCCAAGTAGGCAGAGGCAGGCAGAGAGAGCGGGGGAAGCAGGCTTCCAACTGAGCAGAGAGCCCGATGTGGGGCTCAATCCCAGGACCCTGAGATCATGACCTGAGCCGAAGGCAGAGGCTTTAACCCACTGAGCCACTCAGGCGCCCCTTTGATTCTTGGTAGGTTATTGAAAACCAGGTGAAGCAGACCATGGAGAAGAATAAGTTGAGTGAGGAGGAGCAACGGTAAGTATCCATGACACGATCAAAGAAGTGGGACAATCTCATGCTATTCTCAAAGCCATCCACTCAAATCTGCATGAGATAAGAGTGTTTCTGAAATATTTATATTCATGAGTGTTAACTTTAAATATACATGGTATATCCTTTCCTGTGCTAGAGAATGCTTACCCCAAGGTTTAAATCTCAATCACCACATATTACTTAGCAATGTAGAAATAAATTCTTTGGAAAGAACTGAAGAATTGAGGGTAAATTCTCACGGACAGGGATCAGGAAGGTGGGGAGACAGGTGACTGTGGTGGCTTTCTTTTCTCAAATTATATGGCTTTTAGTGATCTTAAATTTTTGCAGAACACTGTGCGTGTATTGCTCTGACAATTTTTTTTTAAATTTTTTTTATTATGTTATGTTGGTCACCAAACAGTACATCATTAGTTTTTTTTTTTTTTAAAGATTTTATTTATTTATTTGACAGAGAGCGAGAGATCACAAGTAGGCAGAGAGGCAGGCAGAGAGAGAGGGAAAAGCAGGCTCCTTGCTGAGCAGAGAGCCCGATGCGGGGCTCGATCCCAGGACCCTGAGATCATGACCTGAGCCGAAGGCAGAGGCTTTAACCCACTGAGCCACCCGGGCACCCCTACAGCATTAGTTTTTGATGTAGTGTTCCATGATTCATTGTTTGCGTATAACCCCCAGTGCTCCGCGCAATCCGTGCCCTCCTTCATACCCATCACTGGGCTCACCCATCTCCCCACCTCTCTCCCCTCTAAAACTCTGAGTTTGTTTCTTGGAGTCCATAGTCTCTCATGGTTCATCTCCCCCTCTGATTTCCCTCCTTTCATTTTTCCCTTCCTTCTCCTAATGTCCTCCATGCTATTCCTTATGTTCCACAAATAAGTGAAACATATGATAATTAACTTTTCCACTCTGACAATTTTAATTTAAAAATGAAATGGCTGATTTATTATTATCAATTACATAAATTTAGCTTTACATAGTTAATTTTCTTAGAATTAGTACTACAGTTCACATTTCAGGATTTGATAAGGCTGGGAGCAATAGAAAACCATTGCTGGTTTAAGTATGGAAAGTGCTAATTTGTAACAACAGTAAAAAGACATTTAGTTGTAGGTGGCCTCGGTTCAATGGTAATATCAAGGAACCAATGTCTTCTATGTTTCTTCTTTGTTTTCCTTGCGTATGATTTTCCGCCTGGAGGCCTCAGTATGGCTATCTTCAGACATGGCTCCACATCCCATAGAGGAATAAAGGGGCAAGGGAAGTACAAAAGGCAAAGAGCTTCTCATTAGGAGGCTTTTCTGTTTTATTTAGAAGGGGAAGCTCTTCCAGGGACTTACACCCATATCTCAGTGCCCAGCACCATGTCCCAAGACCATCCTTAGCCACAAAGGAGTCTAGAAAATAGCACACTCTACTTTCTAGCTCACATGGTAGAGAGAGTCATCTTCCTCCCGTGACTGAGTGACCCACACAGGTGGATTATATTATGTTGGGTGTCCTCAAAGAAAAGAATATAGAATTACAAATACAAAATTGGGAAGGCTCCTTCCATAGTTTTGGCAACGAGAGTGAATGGACCTAAGGTTTAAACATCATTATCTCCAAGATAAATCTACATCTGCTGCCACACTATACTTAGTCAGGCAAATACTGCAGGGGATTGTGCCCAAATATAGGGAGAATCTTTGCTACATTCTAGGCCAAAATGCTACAAGAAATCCTTTAAAACAGAAATGGAAGATTACAAAGTCTTACTTTGTGTTTTTGAGTAAATATGTCCCAAAATAAATGTTTGTTTTAAAATGTTTCTTATGCTTAAGGCACTTTTGTCTAATCTATTGTGTTCACTTGTTGTGTTTAAGGAACCTTTGGGATTTTATTAAAGAATTTGTAAACTTAAAGGAAACAGATGCTAACTCAAGTGATTGGAAAATGACCTATGAAAATTCACAGCCACTGTATGCATAGCACAAATGTTTGCAGATGTATAAATTAATGAAGATATGTCTCGTTTTGTCAGTTTTAATTTCTAATAAAGTTAAGGTAGTATATGTATCCTACTCAAGATATTGGAATAAATACATGTATGCATGTGATTAGTTTTGCTTTTGTATACATATTCATAGCAATAGTAATTCTTAGAGTATTTTCTGCTTTCCTTCAATAATTTTCTCTGAGGAAAAATACTTTCAATTATTTGATAGGAATAAGAAATTCAGCACTGCTACAATACAGATCAAATATGTTTCTTATTTGCCAATGCAAATTTATATATAAACATTTAATGTAGCAATCATAGAATTAACATTCATTTAACTAAATAATCTTCACTGATTGTAAGCGATACAGTGCTCTGAAACCTTATAGCACCAGCATGGTGCTTTGCAGCACGTGTCTTGACTGATTGTGATCTTCATGACAACATTATGACTCAGATTGTTTTAATGCCCACTTTGCCTACAATCTAGTCTGAGCCCTTAGAGCAAATACAAGTCCAGCTTCTTTGGACAGCTTTTTACAGGGCTGTGGTGAGGATCGAAAGTAAGTGTCAAGTACACGAGGGATTTGATCCTAACCTGGTAGAGTTTGAGGTCAGGGCAAGAGAGGAGGGGAAGGGGGAAGAGATGAACAGGTTTTGCTTCCTCTGGGCTGGGAGGTCAATGTCAGGGTGGTGTGTTCATCCCAGCTCTGTTTAAATCCAGTAGCTCTTCCTGGGACAGGAGACATTCTGCTTTTAGAGATAAAATGGTAGCCACTGAAACTGTGAATGTTCGCCATATATAGAAATAAATTGGGCTTTATTAATGTCTGTTGAATTCTCTAAGTTCAAGTTGCCTTCTTTTGGTTATTTATGTTCACTAGAATCTTATTAAGTAGGTACCAGTATTTCCCATTATACGGGGGAAAGAATAAAAATGTGAAGGGGTGAATTGATTTCTTTAAACTACACTGTGAAAAATAGAGCAGGAATCCAATCCCAGATTTGGTGTGCTCAATTCCTAAAGCTTTACCACTGCATTATGCTGTGTCCTTTATATATATCTCTGGTCAAGATCTAGGGAAACACGTTTATACATTGTCAGTGACATAAAGACTATTAGGAGTAAGAAGAAACAGACCAACAATCAAAGCTGAATTTACTTGCTTTTCGAGCAAGGGACAGCCATTCACTCAAGATGCAGGATTCAGGGATGATCCAATTAGAAAGTACAGGAGGCTGGACGTAGAGGCAAAAGGGTGTGTTGTTCTGTTTAAGGGGACTTTAGACGTTAAGGACAGAGTGGATTTGCTGGGGAGGGGGCTGGGGGCTGGAAGGTCCCTTTGTTGTTTGGTCTTTATTCTGGTGTCACAAAAGCACTGTTTTTGAAGAGATATGACATCCGTCGTAGTCAAACCTTGTCAAGATCAAACTCTTGTAGCAGGCACTTTGTTATGGGTATTCTTTGGATTGGTAATTTTTTTTTTTAAGATTTTATTTATTTATTTGAGAGGGGGCGAGAGAGAGAGAAGAGCAGAGGAAGAGGGAGAAGCAGACTCCCGCTGAGCAGGGAGCCCGACGCGGGGCTTGATCCCAGGACCCCGGGATCATAACCTGAGTCAAAGGCAGACGCTTAAGCAACTGAGCCACTCAGGCGTCCCATGGATTGGTAAATATTTCATTTAAAAGCCATATAAGTAACCCTACCACTCATTCATGTATTCAAGCAACATTCATTAGATCAGCCTTCAGGTACATTTCAGGTGGTTGCTGTTTGCTGAAAGTATGGAAATGAAAGCATGGCCCCAATCCTCAAGGAGTTGATAGTTTGTTGTACAGACTTGGGAAAAGAATACCCACAGCTAAAAAGAAAGCCTGATAAAACTAAAGGTGTACAAGGATGTGGGTAGGCACACTTTTACCCACTGCTGGGGCAAGTGTAAATTGGTGTGAACAGTTTGGGATGTAATTTGGCAACAAGCTCCCTGAATACCTGTGTGTTCCCAGAATCTTACAGGATCATGCCTGCTGGCATGAGGGTTATGGAACTGGTTCGAGCCGATGGGGGATGGTTGTGATAACACATGACAAGAAGGGTGAGCTCTGGAAAGAGCAGCTTATTTGTAAAAAGAAATAAAGGGGAATACAGGGAATCAAAAATGTGACTTCTCAGTGTGGGAAAAGATGACTGATTTCAGTTTACAGATTCAAGAGATGAGATTTTAAAAAATCTACAGCCAGATTATATGTGCAAAAGTAAAGAATACATTACAGGTCTGGCCCTTTCATCAAAGCCCATAGCCTCCTGTCTGAATGGACAATTAGGGATGAGCCATGAGGAGGAGAAAGGAAAGAGATCTGAGAGCAACTCTAAGCAAACCATGGGCACGTGGAACTGACTGGAAGCAAATGGATTGGAGGGGCACTGAGTTTTGGGGGGAGTTTGACTATTACAGGCAATCAGGAAACCAAGGTAAGTGAGTCCATTGCCACTTTAACAGCCCTGGCTTCCCTGAACATCCACAAAGAGGAGCAGGAAGCAAGCTAAGGAAGCCGTATATCCCCTAAGAGAACATATTCCCCAAAGTCCACTTCGGATGTGCCCGAGGAGGACAAAGGACGGCCAAACCAGTGACAAGGGGAATGAACAAGAGCTCCGTCCCGATGCATCAGACTTTACCCTGCTCCTTGGTCTTCTCTGTAGGGCTTCAGGAATGCTGTAGACCATGGACTGCTGTGTGTGTGTCCTCACCTTTGTATGAATATCCACTCGTAAATTTATTGCAATGGTCCTGGTTCTCAAAGGATGGAAAAAATATTGTGTATCCTTTAGGGATCTTGGACTTTGAGTTGGATGTAGTGACTGGGGGGATTTGTCTCCCTCAGAGAGGATGGCACTGTGTTTTATGCAAAGAAATAAGTGAGCAAAGAGATTTGTTAATCAGAATATGGACCATGAAAGAGATATTTCTCTACTGTAGAAGTTGTAAAGACTAGTATTTCTTCTAGGTGTTGAGGCTACTGGGACACTGGATCTTCTGTGTACCTAGTTCTTAAACAGAGCCCACCATTTTGGACATAGAACATGTGTAAGACATAATCTTTGTCAGATAAAGCCAGTGGATATCAGGGTTAACTTGTTATTGCAGCGTGACCTAGTTTATGCTGATTTACTGTATTTACCCTAAAGAAGCTCATGTATATGTACCTAAGGAAATTTCTCTTTCTCATTGTCTCTTGTTCTCTATCTTGTCCTGTCTGTCTATTATCTATCTACCTACCTATCTATCTAGATATTTAATCTATTGATGTTTGCCGAATAACTCTGATACTAGAAAATAGAAGCAGCATCATTGTTTCTGAGTAGGGTAGTAATGATCCTGGTGGTCGTCTTTAAATGGAACACTATAAAGCAGATAAAAGAAATAGACCTAAATACATCAACATGAGTAAATATCAAAAACATAATGTTGAGTGAAAAAAGTAATTTTCAGTAGAGTACATACATGGTAGTATTATTAATATAAATATAAAATTAAACATGCACTGGTATGAAATTCACTAATTCTAGGACATTGATTAACTGTAGGGAAAAGAGAAGGTTCAGGCTGGCTTTAATATTTTAGTAGTATGTATGGTGTTTTATTTCTTTTAAAAAATATGAAGCAATAATACATTATATGTTAATAAAAAATATGAAGCAAGTGTTCTATCTTAATGTATGTTTAATATTGATAGTAGATTCATAAGTATTAGTTATATTATTTTCTATAAATTTCTATAAGTATTATGTTAACACTTGTTAAACACTTACTATATACTAGACACTATTCTATACATTTAACCTGTATTCATTTAGTTCCCATGTGATCCTGTGTGGCAGGTTACAGTTATTATCTTACAGATTAGGAAATTTCTTATTTAAATTTTTAAATTTAAATTTAGGGGCACCTGGGTGGCTCGGTTGCTAAGCGTTTGCCTTCGGCTCAGGTCATGGTCCCAGGGTCCTGGGATTGGGCCCCACATAGGGCTCCCTGCTCAGCAGGAAGCCTGCTTCTCCCTCTCCCATTCCCCCTGCTTCTGTTCCCTCTCTTGCTGTGTCTCTCTCTCTGTTAAATAAATAAATAAAATCTTAAAAAAAAAATAAAATTTAAATTTAATTTCAATTTAAATATACTTTAAGAAGTACTGATTATAATAATTTATCATGGGACTGTGGCATAAATATTTGTAAATGGTATAAGGAAAGTACAAAGATGCGCTCATAGAACTCAATACTATCCATGACGGAGAAGGGACAGAAATGCCAAATAAATTTAGCAAGTTATTCTTTACCATTAAGTTTCCATGAGGGGAGTGGTGATTCGAGGTAGAGGGAACCATGTGCGTGAAAGAGCAAGTGGACTGGCATTGGTGCAGACATTGCTGGTGGTGGTGGTGCTGCTGGTGATAATGGTGGTAGTCATGTTGGTGGTGATGGTGCTGGTGCTGGTGATGGTGCTGGTGGTGATGATGGTGGTGGTGCTGGTGGTGGTGATGATGGTGATGATGGTGATGGTGTTGATGGTGATGGTGGTGATGATGGACATGGTGGTGGTGATGATGGTGGTGATGGTGGTGATGGTGATGGTGGTGGTGATGGTGCTGGTGGTGGTGGTGATGGTGGTGGTGATGGTGATGGTGCTGGTGATGGTCCTGGTGGATGTGGTGGTGGTGATGGTGATGGTGGTGGTGGTGATGCTGGTGGTGGTGGTGATGGTGCTGGTGGTAGTAGTGATGATGGTGGTGATGATGGTGATGGTGGTGTTTGTGCTGGTGGTGGTGATGGTGTTGGTGGTGCTGGTGGTGGTTGCTGGTGGTGATGCTGTTGGTGGTGATGGTGGTGATGATGGTGGTGGTGGTGGTGATGGTGGTGGTGGTGGTAATGGTGCTGGTGGTGGTGCTGGTGATGATGGTGATGATTGCAATGGTGATGATGGTGATGGTGGTGATGGTGGTGGTGATGGTACTGGTGCTGGTGGTGGTGGTGATGGTGATGGTGGTGGTGGTGATGCTGGTGGTGGTGGTGATGGTGCTGGTGGTAGTAGTGATGGTGGTGGTGCTGGTGCTGGTGGTGGTGCTGGTGGTGGTGATGGTGGTGGTGGTGCTGGTGGTGGTGATGGTGTTGGTGCTGGTGGTGGTTGCTGGTGGTGATGCTGTTGTTGGTGGTGATGGTGGTGATGATGGTGGTGGTGGTGGTGGTGATGGTGGTGGTGGTGGTAATGGTGGTGGTGATGGCATTGGGGTGTGTGTGTGTGTGTTTGTGTCTTCAGATGGTGGTGGCTGGTGGTGATGGTGGTGATGTTGGTATGTGTGTGTGTGTGTCTGTCTGCAGATGCTGATGGCTGGTGGTGATGGTGGTGATGGTGGTGGTGATGGTGATGGTGGTGGTGATGGTCCTGGTGGTGGTGATGGTGGTGGTGGTGATGCTGGTGGTGGTGGTGATGGTGTTGTTGTTGGTGGTGATGGTGTTGGTGGTGGTGATGGTGATGGTGGTGGTGATGGACGTGGTGGTGGTGATGGTGCTGGTGCTGGTGGCGGTGGTGATTGTGGTGGTGAGGGTGATGGCGGTGGTGATGGTCCTGGTGGTGGTGATGGTGGTGGTGGTGATGGTGGTGGTGGTGATGGTGTTGGTGGTGGTGGTGATGGTGTTGGTGGTGGTGATGGTGGTGGTGGTGGTGGTGCTGGTGGTGGTGCTGGTGGTGGTGGTGCTGGTGGTGGTGATGGTGTTGGTGGTGCTGGTGGTGGTTGCTGGTGGTGGTTGCTGGTGGTGATGCTGTTGGTGGTGGTGATGGTGGTGCTGGTGGTGGTGGTGGTGGTGCTGGTGGTGGTGCTGGTGGTGGTGGTGGTTGCTGGTGGTGGTTGCTGGTGGTGCTGGTGGTGGTGCTGGTGGTGGTGATGGTGTTGGTGGTGATGGTGGTGGTTGCTGGTGGTGATGCTGTTGGTGGTGATGGTGGTGATGATGGTGGTGGTGGTGGTGGTGATGGTGGTGGTGGTGGTGGTAATGGTGGTGATGGCATTGGGGTGTGTGTGTGTGTTTGTGTCTTCAGATGGTGGTGGCTGGTGGTGATGGTGGTGATGGTGTGTGTGTGTGTGTGTGTGTGTCTGTCTGCAGATGCTGGTGGCTGGTGGTGCTAGAAAATGAAAGGATGAAGTCAAATAAGGTAGCTCATTGAAGATCTTTAAGCAGTAAAGGATCATACTTAATATTTAGAAAGATCACTTTAGCATCATTGTTAAAAAAAAATTAAGTACTGTAGGAGGTAGGACTGGAGAGAAGGATGCCAAGTAGGAAACTACCGTGGGAGTCTGGGCTGGGGGTGCTGTGAGTTTGAGCTGCAGGGGAAGCAGTGAGGAGGCAAAAGAGACCAACTACAAGGGGGCCTAAGTCAGTGTGAGCGGGGGGATGAAGATAGTAAGGGGTGCAGGAGTCCAGGCTGACTCCCCGGTTTCTGGCTTAGATGACAACTCAGATGGAGCAGTCCTGTTCATTAAAATAGGGAACGCAGAGAGGAGTAGATGTTGTGGGTAAAGATTCATTCATTTTGGGACATCCTGAAGCGTAATGTGCCTAGGGACTTACATCCATAGGGAGGCGTCGGGCGGAGCCAGGTCTGTGGCCGGGATGCCGGGAAGAGACAGACATTCGGGAGTCGGCAGCAGCAGGTGGGAGTGGAAGCCGGAGGAGGAGGGGAATCACCATGGAGGGGGTCTGGAGGGAAGGGGAGGCCAACAGGGCTAGCGCACTGAGCCCTGGGCCCTGAGAGTCAGGACCCGGGGTGGGGACTGAGTGAGGACAGGGCTCCCATCCCCCTGTGTGTCGGGGAGCAGGTGGAGGTGGGCACAGGTTCAAGCGAGCCTGCTGGTAAGACACTCGGAGGCCGAGGGGTTGTGCCTGTGAATTATGATTTTCTTCGTGGGCACGGAGGTGAAAGCACGAGAAACAGGAGAACAGGTTACGTGGAAAGGCAGGGTCACGCGGGACCCTTTTCTTCCCGGTGCCGGCCTGAGAGTGGCCCTCTCACCCCCGAGTCCCCCTGCTCGGCGGCGCCCACTCTGCGGCCGGCCGCACCCTCGGGGGCTTCTCGGGTTTGCAGGAGGACCCTCTCTAACTCCCTGTCCGGGATTCCGTCTGCAGGGGCCTCTAACTTGCTTTGCTGCCGGTCTCCGGGTCCCCTGAGCCGCTGCTCAGGCCGCCGTGAGTGTCCCCTCGTCTACTGATGAAAGGCACTGTCAGCCTCTGCTGTCCGCGGCCCCGCTCCGCCCCCGAGAAGCTCTTCCGACCTCCCCAGACCTTGACCGGACTGGCGCTCCGTCTCCAAACGGACCCGCTGCTTCTCTTCTCCGGGTTTATTGAGAGAGGCGTTCGACACGTAAAACTGCGTCCCTTTAAAGTGCAGATGATGTCCGTTTATGTCCTGGGAAACGACCACCACCACGGGGTCCGCTGCGGCCCTGTGCACGGCAGGGCTGCCCTCCTGGGCTGGCGAGCGCAGCCACGGGAGAGCATCTGGCGCAGCGTTAACTGTGAGCGCCGTATGGCACATCGCACCCGAGCTTCCTCGTCTTTAACCAGGAGCTGGTACCCTTCCACCAGCATCTTCCCTTGTCCGTCGCCCCTCCCCACGCTGGTGGCCGTCCTTCTGTTCTCCGAGTGAGTTCAGCCTTTCTAGATTCCATACGTAAGTGAGATCATAAAGTATTTGTTTCTCTGCCTGACTTGCTTTACTTGGCACAATGCCCTTATGGTCCTTCCATGTTGTTGCAAATGGCAGGATTTCCTTCTTTCTCATGGCTAATATTCCACTGTGAGATTTTTATATATATATATACATATATATATACACATACACACACATACATACACACAACTACATATATACGAACATAAAATATATATATTTATGCACATATATATGATATATGTATATTATATACATGTATTAAAGGAATATATAAAATGTGTATTTATATATGTTTTTATTTTATATGTATTATATATACATATACATATATATAAGAAGATGTGATCTAGATACCATTCATTCCATTCATTTGTTGACTGACAGTTTGGTTCCATATCTTAGCTATTCTGAATAATGCTGCAATGAACGTGGGAGTGCAGATTTCTCTTTGACATACTAACTTCAAGTTTTTTGGATTTATACCCAGAAGTGGAATTTCCGGATCATATGGTAGTTCAATGTTTAATTTTTTTAAGATTTTATTTTTTTTAATTTATTTTATTTTATTTTTTCAGTGTTCCAAGATTCATTGTTCATGCACCACACCCAGTGCTCCATGCAATACATCCCCTCCTCAATACCCATCACCAGGCTCACCCGACCCCCCACCCCCTCCTCTCCAAAACCTTCAGTTTGTTGCTCAGAGTCCACAGTCTCTCCTGGTTCATCTGCCCCTCCAATTTCCCCCAGTTCACCCTTCCTTTCCTTCTCCCAATGACCTCTGTGTTTTTCCTTATGCTCCACACATAAGTGAAACCATATAATTGACTCTCTCTGCTTGACTTATTTCACTCAGCATAATCTCTTCCAGTTTCTTCAGTAATCTCTATAACCAGTGTGGGGTTCGAACTCACAACCCCAAGATCAAGAGTCTCATGCTTCACCAACTGAGCCAGCCAAGTGCCCTCAGTGGTTAATTTTTTTGAGGAACCTCCATACTGTTCTGTATACCAATTTACATTCTGTTTCTATACCAATTTACATTGTACCAACAGTTCATAAGCGTTCCCTTTTTTCCCACTTCCTTGCCAACACTTATGTCTTTTTTTTTGCAGTATATTGACATACAATATTATATTAGTTTCCGGTGTGCAGCAAAATGATTGGACAATTCTATATATTATTCAATGCTCACCACGTTAAGCATAGTCACCAATGTTATGACAGTATTATTGACTCTGTGTCCTGTGCTGTACTTTTCATCTCTGTGACTCATTTATTTTATAATGAAGTTTGTACCTCTTAATCTCCTTCACCTATTTTGCCCATCTCCCACCCCCTTTCCTTCTTGCAACCACCAGTTTGTTCTCTGTATTTATGAGTCCCTTTCTGGTTTTTCATTTGCTTGTTTGTTTTGTTTCTTAGATTTCACATATGAGTGAAATCATATGGTATAGAAAACAAAAACACTAATTCAAAAGTATGGATGCACTCGTATATTTCCTGAAGCATCCAGAACTCTGCCCATTTTTTAATTGGATTGTTTATTTTGCTTTGAGTTAAATGAGTTCTTTATGTAGTTTGGATATCAACCCTTATCTGATATATGATTTGTGGATATTTTCTCTCATGCAGTAGGTTGCCTTTTCTTTGTGTTGATGGTTTCTTTTGCTGTGCAGGAAGTTTCTTAGTTTGATGTAGTCCCATTTACTAATTTTTACTTTTGTGGCTTATGCTTTTGATGTCATATCCAAAAAATCACTGCCAAGACCAATGTCAAGTTGCTTTTCCCCTGTTTTCTTCCAGGAATTTTATGGTATCAGTTCTTTAAGTCTTTAAACCATTTTGACCTAATTCTTGTGAGTTATGTAAGATAGGATCAAATCTCATTCTTCTGCATGTGGTTATCCATTTTCCTGACACCATTTATTAAAGAGACTATCTTTTCTCCATTGAGTCTTCTTGGTTGCCTTGTCAAATATTAGTTGACTGTGTATGTGGGGTTTATTTCTGGGATCTTGATTTTTTCCATTGGTCTATGTGTCTATTTTGATGTCAGTATCATACTGTTTGATTATAGCTTTGTAGTTGGTAAAGGAAATTTTCAACTTTTCATATCTGTGGGCCCTGCTCCTGGGCTCCCAGGGAAGCTGTTCTTTAACGTTCACCAAGGTCAGAATGATTTGGCAAAACCTCAAAGCATGGGCTCTATTTCTGCCCCAAGCACACATTGTAAGTCTGCTTTGTTAAAGAAAACAACCAAAAAGGACATTCAGAACACAATAGATAAGAAAAAGGAAGAAACTTCCCTGGTTCCGATAAGATTAAAGTCATACAGCCCTGCATATACCAGAAGCTTAAGATAAGGTCTGCCACTTTCTGAAACGTCCTTTGTTTTGATTTGTAACTTTTTAATGTAAAAAAAAAAGGTATATAATCCTACACCAAATGTTCCTTTCCTGGGACACTCTCTTCTTTGTGAAGATTGTGTATCCCACGTAGCCGCCCTAAATTGGACTTAAATACAACATATAAAAAAATAAAAGTGGGGGTGGGAGGAAATAATGAGCTTTTAGTTGTTAAGATTCTTACTCATGTTTTTAAAAATATTTTAATTTCTTTGCTTATTAACAAAATTGAGCATCTTAAAATACACTCATTAGCTCTTTCTTTTCCCCCTTCTGTGTATTTTCTGGCATGTAGTAAATATTCAGTAACTATTTTTAATAGCTTATTGACTATCCATTTATATCACACCCATTTGTTTTATGGGTTTTTCATCTTAACTCTGTGCAGTTCGTACCTTGTGTTGCAGTCACTGAATACAAAGCATTGATTTCTATTTGGATAAGAGCAATTTAGACAATTGGATTCAAGGTTCTAAGTAATCATGAATCTATTCCCCTGTCAATAATATACAAGATGTATACTATTAGTGCTACTTTGTTTCTTTAATTAAAACAACAAGAAAAAAAAAACAAGAAAGTTGAAATTGTGTTATTTGTAATAATAAAAAAAAGGTCTTAGTTTTTTTTCCTAAGGCATGTGCCTGCTTGAGTAGGGTTATGAGGTATGTATGGATGTGCTAGTTTTTACCATAATAAATTAGTTTTTTTGTCCAATTTAGTTGTTGAATGCCGATTGACTGAATCTTTAATTTTGGGACTGCCAGCTTGTAAATTGTTGCCAGATTCTGAAGGAGGAATGAGCAACATAAACTTGTCATTATTGTCAGAGTTGATTAAACCTTCTTTTTTTTTTTTTAAGATTAATTTATTTATTTTAGAGAGAGAGAGTGAGAGAGCGTGTGTGAGTGGGGGGAGGGGAAGGGCAAAGGGAGAGAGAGAAAATCTCAAACAGGCTTCATGCTCAACATAGAGCCCAACGGGGGGGCTCGATCTCAAGGCCCTGAGATCATGACCTGAGCTGAAATCAAGAGTTGGACACTCCCTTGACTGAGCCACCCAGGCGCCCCTGATTAGACCTTCGTGAAAGCATCTGGTGAGCCCCTCTTTCAAGAAAACCATGTTTTGTCCCCATTTTACAGATAAGACTACTGAGGCTCAGCCGTGAGTGGCTAAGGGCCCGGGTGTCAGAAGTGATGCACTACAAAGAGCACACTTATCGTGAGCATTGAGTAGTGTATAGAATCGTTGACTCCCTATGTTGTACACCTGAAACTAAGACAACATGTATGCTAAGTACACTGGAATTAAAATAAAAAACCTAAAAAAAAAAAGTGATGAACTAGAGGAATCCATGTCCTTAACTTACTACTGGAAATCAAACAAGTATCACATGAAGCACAGTGCTGTGTTTTTCGCAGACAAAAAGACCTTGATGTGGGCCAGTGATTCAAAAGGAAGACCTTCTCTCTGTCCTTAGCCACAGAAGTCACGAAGCCTGGAGGTAGGCAGTTCCAGAGTTGACCGGCGTCCAGGTATCCCAGCTCCTTCCCTGGTTCTTTCATCCTGGTATTTGGCTTGATATTTAGATTTATTCTCTCATGGTCAATGGCCAAAGAAAGGAGACATTTTGTGTTATTCTTTGCTTTTATCAGGGAGGAGAACTTCCCCGGGGAGCTCTCATCAGACGTCCCATCAGATCTCATAGAACAGAGTCAGGTAGATGCTCAAACTCTATCTGCAGAAGAGTCTTGTGCAATAGTCAGGGCCCTACAGGAAGGAGGCACACTCAAATTAGGATCATCTCAGAACAGTTTATTTACAGAGAACGTTTCCAAGGTGCTGGGGCGGGGGGGGACCCATGAAGACTAGGGCAGTGTCCCGCAGCTAGTACTTTTGGAGCGTCAGCATAACTAGGCTAAAGGGAGGAGGGGAAAGACCAGTTACTGGACCCCAAAAGGAGGGCGTCATGTAGCAGAGACCACCTAGCAAGGAGCAGAGGCACAGCCAGCCCAGGCTGATCTCCAAGGAGAAGAGTCGGCAGAGGCTCTGGCCTCATCCTCGGAAGACCCCAGCAGGAAGACCACAGGTAGGCTTCTCTGCCCTTCCAGGGCAAGGCAGAGAAGGAAGGAAAGTGGATCTGAAAGGGCCCACTGGAGGGTGTGTGGCACAATGGGAAACTGCGAATCTGGCATTTCCAGCCCAGATACGGGAGCTGGGGAGTGCCAGCAAGCAGCGGGCACCCTGGAGGCAAGCAGCTTCCCCGGCCACCGCCCACTTGACCTGCTCTCCATCTCCCTGTGAGTGTCTCCATCTGGGAAAGGCAATGATGCTAATCCCTCCTTCATCTAAGTATTTGGGAATTAAATGGGAAAATAAAGGTTAAACACTTAACATACTGCCTGGACTAGAGTAAATAGTGTCAGCTAGTGTTAGTATTACTTTTATTATGGCTCCTTCCTAACCCATTCCCCTTTCCTGTGCCCTCGATTTGGAATTCTCATTGCCTTGGGATGTGCTAGCCACCTGTGCGTTGGTACTTTTCCAGGTCTGGTCCTTGACCAACCGCATGGGCATCACCGGGAACTTGTTGGGAATGCACATTCTCGGATCCACTTCCAACCTACTGAATCCGAATCCGGGGATGGGGCCCCATGGTGGGCATTCCTAAGCCGTGAATAAGCCCCAGTGTCTGACTCTCCAGGCTGCTCTCCAGGCACTGCGGGAGCTGGATGGCATCAGGTAGAGGTGACATTGGGAAGGGGGGAGGGAGTCTTTGATGTTTGGCACATAGCTCAACCGCTGAAGGCATGCTCCCTGTGTGTGGTAAGGGGGGGTGGGCGCTAGGATGAAGCCAGACTCGGGAACACAGCCAAGAGTCCTTGGGGAGCCCTGGGAGAAAGTGTGAGGAGGCGGGATGGGTCCGCACAGGAGGGCAGGGCTCACTGGGATCCCAGCGCCCTCACCCGGTGCATGGGGCGTCGGGGAAGCGTGTGGTGCTCACGAGGTGGGAATGCCCCTGGAGAACGATGTTCCTAGTTGTTCACGTGGCCGTGTTTTCCGTTAAGACATCATCTCACTTGCCCTCTGCTTGGTTTTTTGTTTTGGAGAATGAAGGAGCGGGGCTGAGGTTGGATGCTGAGTCTGCTCCCGCCCCAACCCCACAGCAGGCTGCGCGCGTGCACACCGCCTGCGCCCCAGCTGGAGGAAAAGGTGAGCATGTATTTTCTAAGGAAGTCAATGAATTTTCGATTTACGTTAGAGCAACGTGTACACATCAAGTCACATAAAATGCAAACTCTAATTACAAATATAGATATTGTAAGTACTGCAAAGGCGTGTTTGTTTTCTAGGCATTTCAAGCTCATTAAGGAAATGTTCCTTCTGTTGCCAAGCGTAGGTACGGCCCGTCTCCCCCCTTGCCCACATGGTGGACCTGAAGCAAACACTGTTAATACAAGAAGCAAAAGCCCATCTACCAGTGAACTTAGTTTCAATTGCTATGTTACTTAGCTTTTATGAGAATTTTTGTTTGTGACAATAATCCATTAGGACTCTTTAAAGTATAGACCTCTTTTCAAGGGACGGCATTTCCTCATTGTTGAGTTTTAAGAGCTCTTTGTATATTGTGGGATAACAGTCCCTCGTCAGGTATGTCTTTTGCAAAAATTCTGTCTCAGTCAGCGGCTCGCCTTCTCATTCTCTTGACAGTCATTCACTTTTTACATAAAATTAAACTATCTTGAAAATCTTTGAAAAATGGTGTAAGCAACTGACAGAATTTTCACTTACTCTTACATTCCCCTAGTTTGGAAATTAGGAAGTTGAGCTTTTCTGGGGGGAGAAGGGTAAAACTTCAGAATATATATTATTTTCTGAGAGTAGTGTTTTGCTCTTCTAAAAGTAATGTTGACTTTTTGGAAATTTTGGCCAATACCGAACAATATAAAAATGTAGGAAACTGTCTACAATTCTGTTAACCCAGAAGCTATCCATATTCATACTTTGGGCACGTTTACTTATTCCTGCCTATGTTTTTTATTTTTCTAGTTTTTTACACATTCTTTTGCAAAAATAAATTATCCAGTCTTTTTCACTGAAATTATTGCTTAATGTCTCCCCATGCTACCTCCTTTCCATAATAGACAACTTTTTAGCACCATTTATTAGATAATCCTTTCATAAGAATAGGAATATAGCTTTTCATAACATTACATGCACACATATAAAATAGAAATACGTGTTTGATCAGACCAGATGACTTTAAACTTCCCTTCCAATTCTACACATCTGTGAGTTCTAAATCCAGGCCCTAATTTGTAGATTAAGAATGAAAAAGCAATTAGATGAAGGGATTTGTCCAAGATTAGAACTAAGTCTGAGATCACCTCATCTTCTAGACCATTCTTTCAGTGCACTGTCCATCTCTAAGAAGGAGATGTACCATGCAGCATTTTCTAAAAATAACTCATTTTCTTTTTTGAGCATCTAGTGGGGCTCGTGGTCTCTATATAGACATAGTGAAGCCTTGATCTGGATCCTGAGTCTTTCTCTCCTGTCTCTGTGATGTGGGAGACATGAAAAGAACAGGAGAAATTGGCAGTGGAAGAAACTGGGAAAATGTGCAAGGATAAGGCGTTAATAGTAGCAGAATAGAAATGTCTTAACACCAAAATAATTCTAGATGATATTTAAAGTTGCATGGAATCTCAGATTACTGTGCATTTAATAATGTTTTCTCACAAAGAATAATTTGCCACTAGGTCAAATGTGCCCGATTACTATGTATTTCTATTAAAGAATTGTGAAAGATATTCATTGATATATATATCCCTATTCATAACACTGAAAAGGACATTGACCAACTCAACAGAATAAGTGAAACAGCAATAACTTTAATCAAACACCACTGCCTTTTTTTGTGAACTATTTTTATAATCTTAATTAACTTGAACTTGTAGTTAATGAGCACATTTTTTTTTTTGGTTAGTGAGCACATTCAAACTTATTTAGAAAATGTCTTTATCTTCTGAATGCTGAATATCTTAACTTGGATTTGGTCCCATATTCTAATTTTCTTTAGATTCATTCATAAATGTAAAAATAAATTCTAAAGAGGAATATTTTTGCAAGACTAAGCTATAATTTTTCATAGTCTCCATTTATTGTTATTGAAGAGACAGGATCTAAAATTACTACTTTATCATCTGAGTTTGCTCAGCCTCAGCACTCTGTTCAACCTTCTAGTTATTATATTTAAATGAGTATTATGTTTTATGTTCAAGTGTGTATAAATCCCTTGGATCTAATTCATTTAAATGTGAATTACCGCAAGAACTATTGGATCTGCTCCATAGATGTGTCATTTCTCCCATGTCTTCTGCTAGCAAAGTTTTAGAGGAGAATTTTGAATTCCAGGATGTTTGCAGCCCCTGCTGTCGGGTGTGTTGTAGATTCGCTCTGGTCTCTTTCCTGCCGGGAATAGTGAGGGAGTCAGGGTGCTCTGAGTAGAGGGTCCTGCTCCTGAGCAGGCAGCAGTCATGGGGTTAAGGGCACTGCCCCCCAAGGGGCGGACATAGAACTCACCACCTCCTGTACACCTTGTCTGATGACTTCCTGTTGCTAAGGAGAAACTCGTTCTGAATCTCAGACTCTACTCTTATGAGCAGGGTCCTCACGGTATGTTAATAACTTCTATGCCCATTTAGCTTGTTGTGAACTCTGAGTCTTCGGACATAGCCTTCACTGACTCTTTGATAACCTCACTTCATTGAGTATGCCCTCTAGGCTTTATCTTCAGTCTCGCCCTTTACTTGTTTTTTGTTTGTTTGTTTGTTTGTCTTTGTTTTGTTTTGAGAGAAAGAGAGAAAGACAGAGGGGGAGAAGAAAGGTGGAAAGAGAGGGAGAGGATCTCAAGCAGACTCCGCACCCAGCACAGAGCCCCACCAGGAGCCCAACGTGGGACTTGATCTCATGACCCTGAGATCCTGACCTGAGCAGAAACCAAGAACCAGACACTTAACCGACTGAGTCCCCCAGGGGCCCAATAGGTCTTTGCCCTTAACTTGTGAACATGCCCAAGGGAGCCACATTCCAAACACAGGGGGAAACAAAACTAAAGACCTCCCTTGATTTTATTCTTCTACTGCGTTGGCTGCCGACACAGCAACCACTATCCACTTCTGCCTTCCAGAAGAATCTGTGTTTTTAAAGTGGTTTTCCATTTTTAATTTTTCTTATAACACCCACCTCTCCTGCACGGTAGTTCTGGTAATGCCACAGCCCTGCCCTTTCTTTGAGCTTCAAGAGTGGATCCCAAATTTGTCTAAATCAATGTTGTCTGCAGACTAGACTCATGTGGGGGAAATTCTTTTTTTTTTCCCCTAAACTGTATTTATTTATATTTCAGAGAGAGCGAGTGAGCATGCTAGAGAGCACAAGCAGGCAGAGAGGCAGACAGAGAGAGGGAGAAGCAGGTTCCCCGCTGAGCAAGGAGCACGATGCGGGGCTCGATCCCAGGACCCTGAGATCATGACCTGAGCCGACGGCAGACGCTTAACCCTCTGAGTCACCCAGGTGCCGCTGGGGGAAATTCTTTAAAAAACTGGATGTCTGAGCTTCAACTGAGACGAATTACATCAGAGATTAGTGGGACCTGGGCGTTAGACATTTTAATGAGTTCCCCGAGTTGCTCCGACTCTGGGAGCTCGTGCTGTTTGGTTAGGAACTCAGGGACTCTTACTGGCCTGGGGTGGGAGCAGGATTGAAAGGCACCACCGCTGAGATGACAGGGAGGGACCTTTTTGTGCAGTTGTTCCCACGGGGACAGCGCTGAGAAGGCCCGCCGAGAAACAAGGCCGACCTGCCTGTGGGTCCAGGGAGGAGCCGCCCTGTGGGATGCTGCCCCGCGCCACTCACCTGGTCCTGCCCCGCAGGCTCTCCTCCCCCTGCAAGAGGACCGCCCCTCATTTGGTTGTCTGATGCTCGGAGCCTCCTTCATCTGCTGCTTTCCTCCTCGCTAGCAAACTTACCGGAAAAGGAGTTTATTGTCATTGCCTTCGCCTTCCTACTTCCAGCCGAAGGGGCTGCTCTCAGACCTCTGCCCTGGCACCCGGTGGGCACTCTCGTTGCTGAAGTGGGCGATCCTTTCTGATTAGCCCCCGTCCGTCCTATGTCACTGTGCCCTTCGCTAGCACCCTTTGCCCTGGCCCTCCCCAGCATCACACCGTCTTCATGACAGGGGAGGTTTTCCTAGCCTAGGACACCCCACCCTCCCTTCTTGCTGCATTGAATAGGATTCATTTTTCAGAACCTGCTCCGACATTCACCATGTCCGGGAAGCTGTCCTTTGCCGTCAGAGTGGGCATGCAGCCCCTCTTGGGCATATACCATCACAGATGTGGTGACATGCTGTTTATGGGCCAGTGTCCCCCGGAAAAGGGGTTTGATTCTTGAGGGCAGGTAACATATCAGCACCTTCGAAATCTTCATAACGCTTGATGCCTTTTAATGACTGGTACGGGTAGAACTGTGTCCTCCCAATGATGTTGGGATTCGAAACCCAGGATCTCAGATGTGACCTCACTTGGACATAAGCTCTTTGCAGATGATTAAGTTGAGATCATCCCGGAGCAGCAGGTCCTAACCCACGGCAGCTGGCATCCCTAGGGAAGGGCACTGGGGACACAGGGAGAACACCAAGGGAGACACGAGTTCTGCTGCTGTCAGCCAGGGGACCGCCAGGAGCCAGGAGGGAGGCTGGGATCTTCCCAGCTCCTTCGGAGGGAGCCCGGCCCCGCGACGCCCGGATCCCAGACGTGCAGCCTCCAGGACCACGAGGCAGTCAATTGCTGTTGTGTAAGCCAGTTGCGGTGCTCTCCTTCAGCAGCCGCAGGAAGCAACTGCAGTGACGACCCCTGTGTGTCTGCTCCATGACTGAGGGACGACGCACAGGCAGTTAACCTTAACCACGGGAAGGAGCTCCACCCCCAGTGCCTGGGACACTCCAAGGGCGGGGGAAGCATGCTTCATGTAGGACAGCGTCGGCAGTTCAAATCTAGACCACTCTTGCTCAAAATAGCATAAATACTGGGTGGCTTTTTTTTTTTTAGATTTATTTTTTTGAGAGAGAAAGAGAGAGAGCAGGGCGGGGAAGGGCAGAGGGAGAGGGAAAAACTCAAGCAGACCGTGCTGAGTCCATAGGCTGACACGGGGCTCGATCCCACAATGCTGAGGTCACAACTTGAGTCAAAACCAAGAGTTAGACGCTCAGCCGACTGTGCCATCCAGGTGCCCTGGGTATGATTTTTTTATATGTGAATTCAGACCCTTCATTTTTAGTTAAGAAAATTATCTTTGAACCAAGTCGCCTAGATTTCTTATTTTCTACTCTTAGAAGAATTTATCTTGGACTTTTCTGAAATGCAATCACTCTCATAAGTGATTGCGTATTTAAGATCTGTTTCAAGGTAATTATTTGCTTCACTGTATTTTCCATTTCAAATCCTCTCGGTTCATTGAAAGTAATTCAGATTTTCCTTCTCTCTGGACAATACTTTGCTACACATTTTCCTATACTTTCAATACATACTGAACTCACAGTTCTTGGCAGAAATGACAAAATGTGCTAAAATTCTCTTGAGGTAGTGAAGTGAAATGGCTTCTATTGATTTTTCTAATCTCAAGGACTTTGCACACAAATAAAATTGGTTTATGCTCTTGTAAAATGGCTGAGCATTTATTAATCTAATTGTTTCTGAAACATAACTCTTCGCTTATTCTTTCTTAGAGCATCTCTCTTCACGTTTGTGCCAAGTCTGTTCGGCTGCTGTGTTTCCTTCTCATGTGTGAGATTTAGAGCATGACTGTTCATTTCCCCTCATGTAAATCCTGCACTTTCAAGTTTCTGTAGCATGTGCAGAACCCTGACTTTGGGAGCTCTCACGGGTTCATTCTTCACAATATTTCAAGGAACCCCAAGTCTTTATTTGATGGCCGCGTCCAGTTGCTGAAGGAGAAGCTGAGACAGGGGACCTTTCAGTCTCTGCTGTGTGCCCTGGCGGGACCAGGCAGGGTTCCGAGCATCGTGAAAATTGTCTTAGTGGCTTAACTTCCTCCAGTTTCCGTCTTTCCATATGAGAGGTAATCACAATGCATGGTAACTGTTGGGAGAATCAGGTCCCATGAGAGACATGCTTTGGGGACATCCGTCCCTGCAGCAATCCCTTTCTGAGGGACTCCCACACCTTCTGGGGTAAGTGGCGGGTGAGGAGGTGCCCGCCCTCAATGTTACTGGAGGGACCCTGAGTCCTAGAGTGATTGCAGCATGTTGCGGGCTGGCTGGGGACCGCCGGGACACCTGGGGACACCTAGCTCTGAACGATCCCACCTCGGACTTGTTCAGTCCCATCTTTGACTGGTTCTGGTTCAGGGTCACCCCTGCATGAGCCAGCAGGCCTCTGCGGCCAAAGAAAGGTCTCAGGAGAGAGGCACGGGGGCTCGAGAGTCCGGCCGCAGGTGTCGTCCAGGGTGGGGGGAGGGGCTGTGGGTGGCAGTGACAGTCACACCACAATAGTGAAGAGAGAGAGCGCGTCGGAAGCAGGATGGGGGAGACACGGTGCGTGCATGCATTAGGGGTTAACCGGACGCCGAGGGGGTGAGGGCCGGGGTCCCCAACGAGAACACAGGGAGCTGGGACAGCTAGGACGAAACAGCACTAGCATCCTGTTTGACAGCTTAGACGACACCACAAGAGCTTCCCGTCTAGCAGCCTCTGCAGGGGTGACTTGCAAAACATCCTGCGATGAAACAGTGACCCCTCGAACGTGGGTCACTCACAAGCGGAGGCCGTTGGTCTCCAGATGTCAGCCCGAGACCATCAGCCCGGGAACGATAACCCACTGGGTAGACGGGGGCGCGGTCAGAGCCCCGAGGGACACACCTCAGCGGCCAGTCCACGGGGGACCGCACTCCAGATGCTCGAGGTAGTTCTGCAAAAGAGCTTAGAAAAACCCCTAGATCTGAACGCCAGACAGCGACGCTCTCGGGTCCCCTCCCTCTCCAGGAGCTTTATGCTGTCGTTCAATAAACTCGGCTTTGCGGGCCACCACTCTGTGCCTGCTCTGGCTCTTCATTCTTCCAAGAGGTGCCACCAAGAGCCTCGGGCACTAGGGGAATAAAAATCCTCTAACGTGCAGAGAGAGGCTGAGATCCGAGGCGCCACTCGGCCCCGGGGGGCTGAGAGCGGCTCCCCGCCTCCCCCAGGAATGCCCGCCTTATGCGTCCGAGCTCTGGCCTGTAGCATCCTCATAAAACCTCTCCTCTGCCAGCGCGATTCGATTTCTCCTCCCTGCAGAGCTCGGGTCAGACTGTCTTGATGATTTCATGCATCCCAGCATTTATTCCTAATGCTTGATTGAGTCCGGAGTCTGCGCTGGCCGACGCTGTCCAGAATCACACCGTGTACAGCTGTTCAAACTGCAACTGGTTATTATTCCTGAAAAAAGGACGAGGAGACGTTAATATGCAAAGACGTGTTTTAATATATGTTTGGAATTCAGATTTATATATTCCCTGCCTTGAAAAGGAGCACATCTAGAGAAAAATGTATCTGTTGCTCAACAAGGAGAACAACGCTGGCGTTGAGATTGAGATGATCTCGTCGGTGTGGTTCGCTTGGCCCTGGCACGTGCTTGCTATGGGCGGGGGGTCGGGCACTGCCCTCCTCACCCTATATGGGGGCGGGGGGTGGTTCATGGGGCGTCGGGGTCCGCCCCGAAACTGCCCAACACCCGCTCTGCCTTTGATACTTTTGTCTCCCCCCTCCCAGCACTCGCCCAGAAGTCCTTAAATTTCACAGAGAAGGATGACTTTCCTTTTGTAGATAAAATTCTCTCTCCAGAGAAACCTAGCTTTCTGTATCGAACCTAAAGCACAGAGACTGCGGTTTAAGTGAATTTCTGTTTTTAATAGTCTCTCCGGATGCTGACAGCAGAAAGCGTTAGCCATTCTGATAGAATGGCTAACTTTGGAGCCCCTCCCATTTCTGTATATTTCGGTGAAAGGATGAGCCTGGAACGGGAGAGAGAAATGCTACACCCCTGTGCAGAGGCCGAGGGCAGGCCGCCCCAAAAGGTGCCACTTTGGTGTATTGATTATTTTAAATAAAAGTTACTTAGGGGGCAGTGGATACAAGGACGCTCAGAGCCTTCTCTGTCCCCCTGAGCAGGAAAACAGGAAAAAAATCACTCATGAAAATATTACTAAGAAGTTAAAAGACACCCTTATTATCAGAGATGGGGACTTTAAAGCTGAGAAAACCCTAGAAACGAAGTTTGTTACTTTTTTCCTAATCTATTACCTCAGCCCAAGCTCCCTTTAGAATCCCTACTGATTAAAGCTCCCAAATACCTGCTTTCTTTATCCTGTCAGTTCCTCACAAATGTATCGTGTTTTTGTCTGAAATGTATCATGTTTTTGTCTGAAATGTATCAAAACGGCCTCTCCTGGTCCTTTTCATTATTGGGACTCCGTGGGCGCCGGTAATAGAACTTTGGGTTGGTTTTCCTGTTGATCTGTCTCATGTAAATGTCATTCTTAGTCCTGCCGGAAGACCTTGAAGCTAGAGCAAGAGATTTTCCTTTCCTTCCCGGGACTAACAAAGACGCGGTCACACAAATCACGTGTTGCGGTTTCTGGTTGGTTTCGTCTTGATGACAGTGCCTTGCTGGCTAGCATGGGGACATGTCCATTATTGATTGATGCCCAGTGTCTGCTGTGTTTCCAGCCTTCCCTATTCATACATTTTCTTATTGACTCACTGCCCATTCCTCGGCCTCTCTAATCATAGAAAATGTGAATACTCCGCAGTCTCTACAAAATTTGTCAATTAAACTTTGCACTTACTTTTGCCCTATATAAGCGTCGTCATGGGGCATTGACAGGGAGATCAGCTACGTCTGCAGAACCAGAGATTGAACATCCGCGTTGGCAAAATATTTTAAAGACACGATGAAACGCATTTCAGTTTCTAGCTATCTCTGCCCCCACCGCTTTGCTCATCCGCCGTGACAAGACCTCGCCAGGAGAGCGATGACAGAGATCGAGTGTCACGTTCCCTGTTAAAAATAGCTCCGCTCGTTCTCAGAGGAGATTCAGAGTCACAGGGCTCTCACCTGCCAGAGCCACCTGGGTGCCACGGTACTCAGCCAAGGTCGTAGTTTGCCTGCATTACAGCGGTCACTTCCCACGGTCCCCGTGCTTCTCTCCTCGGTCTCCCTCCCACTCCGGCCCCCGGCTCAGCAGCCAGGGGGGTCCTTCTAAAACCCCAGGCAAGCGCTCCTGCTCGCAGGGACCTCCCTGGCACCCCAGCCCCTCAGAGGAGATTCCGGTGTTCCATCAGGCGCCCAGGGGCTCCTCTCACCCCTCGTTCTGTGACCCCTCTTCCTACTGGTTCCTCTCCTGGGTCATTCCACCTGGAATGCCCTGGGATGCTCTGGCCTCAAGTCGTGCACTTTCCTGTCCCCTCTGGGGACTGAGCCTTCGCTCGAGGGTGTCTTGATGGAGCCTTCCATGACTACCTTACTCAAAATTGCAACTTTCCCTTCCCTGCTTAATTCTTCTCCAAAACGTATGTGCTACGTGATATCCAAATTAATTTCCTTATTTGTTGTGTTTCTTGCCTGTTCCTCTCAGCCTGAATGTTGGCTCCAAGAGTCACAGGATGGAAGTTGGTTTTGTCTACTCTCCCCATCCGGCTTAAACCAGTGATGGGCCAGACGAGTCTGTGAACGGTTACTTTGATGCTCTCTGTGCCTTCTGTATATTCATTCATTCAGTCCTCATGCGGCCACGAGAGTGGGTACCGTTCTTACCCTCATTCTTTGTTTTTTTTTTTTTTAAGATTTTATTTATTTATTTGACACAGAGAGAGATCACAAGCAGGCAGAGAGGCAGGCAGAGAGAGAGGGGGAAGCAGGCTCCCCACTGAGCAGAGAGCCAGATGCGGGGCTCGATCCCTGGACCCTGAGATCATGACCTGAGCCGAGGGCAGAGGCTTTAACCCACTGAGCCCCCCAGGCGCCCCTTTACCCTCATTCTATACAGAGAAAGTAGAAGCCGCCCCGTGGGGCCTCATGAGGAACCGAAGTCGTGGAGTTTGTAAGCAGGGCAGGCTCCTGGCTGCACAGTGCTTGTCCTTAAACCTCTTACTGCCACTCGAGACGTGACGGATCCCCACTTAGATCCCCCCCCCGTACCGTCCACGCTCCTTCTGTTGGGGTTTCGGCTACACAGCCGGACCTTGATCTGCTGTTGCAGGTCTGGTTCCGTGTCTCCAATGCTGGACATGAACCAGTGGTGACTTTGCCCCAAACACACACGTATGTAGAGACATTTAACACAAGACTCGTGCGTGACCCTCTGACAGCTTTCTTACCATCCTTCTTCTTGACAGACCTGAGAAGTCACCACCAAGCCCTAAGTCCTGGTCTCATATCCTCTTCACATCCTTTATTTCTAGGACTTCGCTGTAAAAAGCCCTCACTCCTGCTTTGCCGTCTGCTTTCGGTTCCATTTCTATATCCAAACCCCAGTTTTCTCTTTCTCTAATGATCCCCAGGAGGAGACAGCTGAATTCCATATATCCTAGAGTTGAAATTCTTGCCACACTTGGCAAAATCTTCATAAATACTTTAAAAAAATTAATCGATTGATTGATTTTTAAATTTAATTTTATTTTTTCAGCATTCCAAGATTCATTGTTTTTTATTTTATTTATTTATTCACTTGACAGAGAAAGAGATCACAAGCAGGCAGAGAGGCAGGCAGAGAGAGAGGGGGAAGCAGGCTCCCCGCTGAGCAGAGAGCCCGATGTGGGGCTCGACCCCAGGACCCTGAGATCATGACCTGAGGTGAAGGCAGAGGCTTAACCCACTGAGCCACCCAGGCGCCCCCCAAGATTCATTGTTCATGCACCACACCCAGTGCTCCATGCAATACGTGCTCTCCTCAATACTCACCACCAGGCTCGCCAAAATCTTCATAAATACTTTTGTGCACATTAGAATTTTGTGTAAGTGCAAATATTTGATTGTAGATGGAGATTGACTATAATAGTTGAAATCTCAATAAGCACAGAGTGTGAGCACAGTCGATAATAATTAAAAAACATCAAATGGATAAAAGAGCCGCATTTTAATAGATTTGTAAATATGGATTACTTAATTTGATCCGTTGATTGTGTTTCCCCCCACAAATTCCAAACTTTTCTCTGCCCAGTTCTATTTCCATCCTGCAATGTGACCTCCTCCTGCTGCTTTCCTTTTCTCTGGCTTTTCTTTTCCCCCAGGATATTTACCACCTCCCAACACGCTGTGTCATTGACTTCCCTCTCTCTTAGTCTCTTTCTGCCAAAATATACGCTCCTCGAAAGCATGGGTATTTTAGTTTTGTTTTGTTTGTTCATGATGTATCTCGAATGCCTTGGAAAGTACCTGGCATACAGTAGGCATTTAATACTATTTAATGAATGAATGAACTAGTTGTCAAAAGGTGCTTGATCTTTATTTTCAGTAACCTTTTATTTAAAGGCCTCTTCTAGGGGCACCTGGGTGGCTCAGTGGTTAAGCGTCTGCCTTCAGCTCGGGCCCTGATCTCAGAGTCCTGGGATCGAGTCCTGCATCGGGCTCTCTGCTCAGAGGGAGTCTGCTTCTCCCGCTGTCTGCCCCCCCCACCCACTTGCACTCCCTCTGTCTCTGAAATAAATAAATAAAACCTTTAATAAAAAAAAGATCCTAACCTTGACCAAGTCGAATTTTTTAAAAGTATTCTGAAACTTATCAACAATCATTTCTCTAACACGTGGACCCACACCCCCAAATGCAGGGACTTCAACTAAGATTTTCTAGCTAGTATAGGGGGCTAGTTAGTATAGCTGAATTATAAACCCTTACGCAAAAGACTGTAATTGAATAATACACATTGAAATGTGGGACCTGATTTTCCTCATAAAGCTGTCAATCTTTCCAAAGTTTTGACTAATTAAAAAAAATTGTATACTCTTTTCTAATTAAAAAAAAAAGCTTATTGGAGAACTTAGATTACTTCAGTTTGGAAATGAAATGAACACAAATAGGACGTGCTTAGGTAGTTATGAAAAGATTGAATAAGGAAGGGAAAGTTCGAGATGGAATATAGGGCAACTAATATAAGACAAGCCCAATTTCAGTTATTTGATTGCAATTATTCCATTAACTTGATTACATCTCCGAAGATCCTATTTCCAAATGAGGTCACATTCACAGGCACCCGCGGTTAAGACTGACGTCTAGCTTTTTGGGGGACACAATTCAGGTCACAACAGGGGATTTCCAGCCGGAAGCTGCTGCCACTTGTTTCGTAATCAGCTAGCCTTGTGGCGGGGGGATTTCTCCATGGTCCCGGGTTAGACTCCCTCTTGGGCAGGTCCTAGGTACCTGGCTCGTGGGTTTTTTCTCGGTGATTCCGGGAGGTCTGATGTGGAGTAGATTTTCTTTTCCTCCTCCAGTGATGGAGCTTCCCACTGTAGTGGTTTAGGATCCTGGCTCCCGGAGTTTCCTCCCCCTTTCCCAAGGCAGAGAGCTTTCTCTCTTTTACCCTGTAAAAGGGACATCTAATGCGCCCTGGGAAAGATGCAGTTTGCACCTCTACGAGTGGCTTGGAGCTTTATTTTTGGGGGAGAGGAGCGTCCTGGCGACACCTTGTGCCTTGTCTGCACCAGTGAGGACCCCCCCGCCCCCCCAGGCTGCCCCAGATCCGGGGCTTTCTCCGTCCTGGATCCCGTGAGCGCCGAATGCAAGCACGCAAAGGGGCGCCCCGGTCCGCTCGGGCTCACCCACACTTGCCTTGAGGCGTTTTTACTATTTGTTTGCTCAATTCCTCAGGTCTGCTGGGGGCTTCCCAGCGCCTCTCCCTCCAGGGTTCGGATGCAGGTGAGCCAGTGCCCCTCTGCCTTTCCTCACCGGCGCTTCCCTTTCCTTACATTTTAGGCCACTTGCTTGCTCTGTGACCACAGCTCTCCAAAGAGTTAAAAAAAAAAAAGCCACGTTTTTGCAGTTCTGTAGCTTTTCCTTCCCGCTGGGGTAGGAGGCATTCTCTTTCCAGTTTTCTGCATCCTGGGCGGAGGTGGAGGTCCCCTCCCTCCGTCCCTGCACTAACGGCTTCTGATACACTTTGTGGATAGAGTAATCCATTTTTGAAAAACGAGTCCTAAAACATCTAGACATCTTGACAGGCCTTTCGAAGCCTCTGAGAGTCTAAATATTATTAGGCATTGCTTCGGAATTATGCCTGCTTATGGATGTCCGATTTGTGGGAACTTGGCTGTCCAAGCAGGGTGAAACCTCAGGGAAGAGCGAGCCTCCAGACCCACTCCTCAGGCTGGCGGAACATCCCCTCGAAATTGAGGGGAGACCCTACCCCTGGAAAGAGTCAGGCAAGGGGTCTCTGTTCATAGTTTGGGCCGATATGCTCCTGAAAATCATTACTGCTGAGAA
>CM052886.1:2558424-2581714 GCA_028534135.1 Potos flavus
AGGAAATCGGAGGGGTGAAGAACCATGAGAGACTGTGAACTCAGAACAAGGGACTGAGGGTTTTGGAGGGGAGGGGGGTGGGGGGATGGGCGAGCCTGGTGGTGGGTATTGAGGAGGGCACGTATTGCATGGAGCACTGGGTGTGGTACATAAACAATGAATCTTGTAACACTGAAAAAATAAAATAAAAGTATTTGGGAAAAAAATAAATAAAAATAAATAAAAATAAATAAAAAAAAATTAAAAAAAAAAGTCAAGTATCTATAGTTGTTATTGAAAGGTTTGTGAACTATGTTCAAAGTATTTTACAGGTGTTTTTCTCTTAAGTAATTGCTTCCCTTTGAAAAGCAATGTTATCTTATTTAAATTGGCTGAAGTCTCATGTGTAAATGAAACAGTATATAGACATATGAGGGAGAAAGGATATTGCTGTTTAATTTTGTCAGGTCAGGAGTTAGAGAATTCAGCAGAAAGAAACATTAAATTTCACTCAGCATCTCATTTTGCAATTCAAGGATTTTTTACATTATTAATTTTGTAATAATAATAATAAAATACTTTTATTCAAACTTGATCTTTTTATTCCAGAAAAACATATATATTGTGAATTGTTCAAGTATTTATTAAGTCCCTTCTGTATGTTGCAGGCTGTGATGAATGAGGCTCAGCCCATATCATCTACTGATTTAACTTCTAATGTAAATGTCAAGGGTTCAAGCTGAATTATTCATTTCTTTCAATGGATTTAAAGAAGAGTTCTTAAGCTACTATGTATTAACTCTTATAACATTAACATCTTTTTAAAAATAAATATTTAACTTGTTTAAGTGGAAACTTCAGTAGTAACTAGTTTTTTTTTTTTCTTTTTTTTTCTCTAACCAGCGTGACTTTTGAATTTATTTGAATTGATTGAATCGACTGGTGGTTTGGCTCTGAGAACACATAGACAAAAATCATTTTCAAGCTGATCCTTAGCTAAAAATGACAGTCATGTAAACTTTCATGTAGATGTTATCTCTAGCCTTTGAAAACATCTCTGCAGACCACTTTAAAAATCTTTACCTTGTTTCCTATTGATCTATGGAATACTGAAATGGTTTCAAGGGGAAATTACTAAATTAAGCCCATTGTGTATTTCATTTGTGCCCTTTCTTTAAAGCTATTAGTAGCTGAAAATATTTGGTATGGAGTTCTGGGGTCAACTTGATGGCTATCATTCATAGGGAAGGTAGGAATGTGTTCATTTTTAGGGAAAAACTTTTAGCTTAAAGATGGGAATTTGCGCTAGAAGACTCATTGGGAACTTGTGTTCTAGGGTTTTCTCATTCCCTGGTGAATTCGTGGGTGCAAAAGACCCTCCAATATGGCCAATGGCTTTCCATTATGGCCCGCTTGCTAGAGGTCCAGATTTAGAGAAGAAGGGAATCTGTCTCAGCATGAATTCGAGTGAAAACATCTAGTGATAATGTTTCCAGGGAAGCTAGAGTTCATTTTATTATGGAGAATACAATATCAATTCTATCTCTTTGAGTCTAAGAAAAGTAGCACAATCTAGAACTAGTTCTGAGGTTGCAACTTTAATCGCCTGTCTGCTTTGGTGTTGAACCCTGTTCCCTTGGCTTGTGGGCTTCCTTATTTACTGGTCATGTGTGAGCCCTTTAAATGGTGTTTCTCAGTGTGGTCCACTGTCCGCCTGCATCAGGAATTTTTTTTGGTTTTGAAAAATACAGATCCCCTGTTGCTAGTCCAAATGCACTAACTCAGAATCTCTGAGGGTGACGTCTAAGAGTCCTACATTTCATCTGCTTCCCAAATGGGAATATCTATCATGTTTTGGGGCCTCCATTTTCATATTTTTAAATCAGGGGAGTAGACTGCAATCTGGTTCTCAATTTTCCCCACGTGACATAGGCACAAGTCAAGAGGTGCTGACAGTCATCAGAAGCTGAAAGAAATAAAGAACAGACTTTCTCCTAAAGTCTCTGTAGGGAATACAGCTCTGACAACACCCCAGTTTCAGACTCTGGCTTCCAGAGCTGGGAGAGAATGGCTCCCGGTCATCTTAAACTATCAAGTTTGTGGCCGTTTCTTACGGTGACCACAGAGAGGTAATACACCATGGTTTTCACCGAATATCAAAAGATAACTGCCTGGGAATTCCTATTCTATCAATTGATAGATTACCTGGGATTAGAAATACCTTCCTACTATAAAAAATTAGAAAACTGCACAAAATAATGAAACAATTGCTTTCAGGTACTGGACAACCAGCAGTGTAGTACTGTGTTCCCCAAGAGAAGAGACCAGATGAGGGGCACGTTGGAGCAGGAGGGAGGTTACAGTGAGTGAGTGGAGTGAGTGGAGGAGAAAGAGACCATAGGTGGAGAGACAGAGGTGCTGAAATTCACAGGACAGAGTGCAGAAGAGCTGGGAGCCTTGCAGAGAACAAACTCCAGAAACCTGCCTAATGGATTCTTTGAGCCTTTGCTAGGTACTTATCTGCACATGTGTAGCGTGAAACTCCATGAAGCTATGAAAATAACAACAGCTGGGGAACAGTTCTGAGACCTCACCCCGAATAGGGCCAGGAGACATTTAAATTTCACTGAACCAGAGTGAGAGACATTTTGAACCCTTGTGACAACCAGTAGAGGTAACAGACGGCTACTTCTTACTACTACGGCTAAATTAGCCTTAGGGGAAAGACTACTTTAAAATTGGCCTTGCTCGAACATAAAGTTCAAAAGGATCAGCTGGATTACCACTGTTTGGCTGTCGAAAAAAATATCAATACTTCTTAAAGGGACACAAGACAATCCCAACACTTAACGAGGTAACATCCAAAATATCCAGGTTCTTATAAAAAAATTATCAACATGTAAAGGGACAGGAAATTTTGACCTACAATGAGGAGGAAAGTGTCAATACAAGCAGATCCAGAAATGACAAGGAGCTTAAAACAGCTACTTTAAATACTACAAATGTGCTTATATAATTGAAAGAAAACGGGAATACACTGAGGAAAGAAATGAAACACAGTTGGAACCGAATATCGCATCTAAAGGTAAAAAATACCACCTTGATGGATAGAATGACAGCACAATTGACAAGAGAAAATATCAGGAATCTTGAAGACAGAAGGCTGGAAAAATTCAAACTGAAGCACAGAGAGAAAAAAAAAAGAGGTTGAAAAAATTTAATAGAACCTCACTGATGTGGGAAAATTCAAGTAGTCTAACATACATGAAATTTTAGGACCAGAAGAAATGGGAGAAGGAAGGGTAGTTATTGAAGAAATAATGTTCAACCATTGCTCCAAATGATAAAATACAAATACACATTATTTAAGAAGCTAAAAATATCCTAAGAAGTATATTTTTTAAGATTTTATTTATGTATTTTTCAGAAAGAGAGGGAGAGAGCACAAGCAGGAGGAGTGGCAGGCAGAGGGAGACTCAGGCCCCAACTGAGCAAGGAACCTGATGTGGGGCTTGTTCCCAGGACCCTGGGATCATGACCCGAGCTGAAGGCAGACATTTAACCAACTGAGCCACCCAGGCGCCCCCAAAGACGTATTTTTAAAAAGGCACTTCAAAATCAAATTGCTTAACATAAGTAATGTTAAGAAAATCTAATAAGTAGGTGGATGGAAAAAAGAGACATGTAGAGTAGACCAAACATAAGAATTATTATAGACTTCTTGATGGAAACTATGCAAGCCTGAAGACAATGGAGCTTCTTATAAATGTTGACAGTTTTGGGGGAGGGAGGAGACCCCTGTCAATCTGGTACCTATATAAAGTCAAAATATTGTTAAGTGAAGCCTTTTTCATAAAAACAAAAGCTGGGAATACTCACTATCTGCTGGGAATGTTGAACGGAATTCTTTCAGCCAAAAAAAATGACACTAGACAGAAACTTGGATTTATGCAAAAGAATGAGGAACACTGGAAACGGTAAATGTTGTGTAAATAGAAAACACTTTGCTTTTTACATTTTTTTCCATCTATTTCAAAGATATTTGATTGTCGAAAGCATAATGACAATGCATTGTGGAAGTTATAGAATGCTGAAGTCCGAAAGCACAAAACTGCAGAGAATAGAGAGGAAATGAAAGGATATTGCTTTAAGTATTTCATAGGTGTGTGAAAAGATATGAAATTATTTGAAAGTAGATGGTGATTATATAAAGATGCATATTATAAACGCTAGAGCAACCAGTGAAAGTCTAGAACATAAAGACAAAAATAAGAATCAAAGAAAAGACATGAAAAAGGGTAAAACAGGGACAAAGAACATACGGGGCAATTATTTAAAAAAAAAAGATAGGATTGTATTTGTAAAACTGGCTGTATGGATACATTGCAATAAATGTGAAGGACCCAAATATCCCAAATTAGAGGGGCACTGGATAGACAAAAGACTCCACCCAATGCAGTGTACTAGAATTCTTACTTAAATACATAGATATGGGAAAAAGAGATTCCCTACAAACATTATGATCACACCTGGTATAGTCATAATAATATTGGACAAAGAAGTCTTTAAAACAAGGAATGTTACCGGGGGTAATGACCAGCCCTTCATAATAATGAAGGGGTCAGTTCATTAGATGACATAACAGTTCTAAATCTTTATAATATAATAAGATGGCAATCCATAGACTGGGAGAAAAATACTTGCAACACATATATTTGACAAAAAAACTAATGGCCAGAATATGTAAAGAACTCCAAAAATTTAGTAATTGGCAAAGGATTCCAACAGACACTTCACAAGAGATGAATATATATAATTTAAAAATTATTTTTATTATGATTTTTTTCATGTACTTAAAAGATAATTGATTGCTGAAAGCATAATGATACTGGATAAAATATATATTTCCAGTGCACATACAAAAAGATGTTTATAATTAGTAACCAGGGCAATGCACATTGAGGCTTTACAGCAGACCTACTAGGTCAATTACAATGAGATAGATCGACATTATCTAGTGTTGGCATAGATGTGATGCAGCAGATACAGTCATGTATTAATGGTGGGGATGTAAAATGATATACCCACCTTGGAAAAGATCTGGAAACTTCCTATAAAGCTATCACGCGCTTACAAGATGATTGCGTGAATTTACTCCTAAACATTTACCAAGAGAAATGAAAAACGTATGTCCACACAATGACTTGTGTACCAATGTTCAGGCTGATTTTATAATTGCTCCAACCTGGAACAACCTTGCCATCTACCAGCTAATGAATGAATGAACAAATTGTGGTAAATCCGTGCAGTGAAATGCCATTTGGAAAAAAAAAAAAAAAAATTGAATTCCTTTTACCTATGTGCTAACTGGGATAAATTTCAAAACCATGGTGGGTGAAAGAAGTTAGGAACCAAAGAGAAGGAATTGCATGAGTCAGTTTGTTGAAAAGTCTAGAGCTGGCATAACAAGGACGAGAAAAGATCAGTGTTTAGGCTGATGTGGGATGTAGTCTGGCATAATATCAAGAGGGAAATTTTGGGGGTGATGGAAATTTTTATATGTAGTTGCGGTAGTAATACTTTTGTTTACATTTGTTAAAACCCGTTGAACTGTACACTCAAAATATGTGAATCAATAAATTTGATTAGCAACTGTTAACTCATGAATTTTTACTCAAAGTTCCAAATAAGCGTTCGGGGAGCGCCAGAGGGGTGGTGGAAGTTGGCCCAAGTCGGAGGCTCTTGCCATCCCCTTTTCTTATTTCAGTTCTCTGGAACATTCCGTGTGAAATATGGGCATCATCATTTCAAATGATAAGGATCAAGTTTTGCGTGTCATTTTTCAATAGAGTGTTTTTTCTTTTTACATTTTTTAAAATTTAAATTCAATTAACATAGAGTGTATTATTGGTTTCGGAGACAGAATTGAGTGTTTTTCTTTGTATTAGCCACAAGATGGCAGGGTAGCCTGCTTTATACTATTGTAAAATGCTCTGCCCTCCGTGCGATGTTTGGAAAACTGTTATGATTTTAACAATGCTTACTTGACATTTTGGATGCAAACTTCTCTGTGAGGCTGCAGGCTGAGGGAGAGAGCTCTCCATTCAAAGAGGGACTCCCGGCCATGCCTCGTCCATTTGAAGAGCTGTGCACAGAGACTTTCTATCGCACTTAGGGATTTTTATTCGCTGCAAATGCTAAGCAAAGGCAGCAGGAAGCATCAACGTAGAGACGGGCAGACCTTATCATGGCCGGGCTGTGCTTAGCAGACTCTTCCGCTTGTTCATAAAGTCAGAATTTTTGAGATGCATGTAATAATAATTTGATTCAATACACACTGAGCTGCTGTTATTACAAGGTCTTCAGCAGCCGGGTCAAGAGGCTGAGGTACAATCGAAACTCTATCTTGGAATGCTTCGATCACTGGCTTGCTGTTCCCAAAGCTCTTTCCTTCACACCTGCTGCCTCCACGGAGGAGGAGAGGGGAGGGCAGCGGAAGGGAGGGGAGGGGGACTATAGTGGTGCCTTATTCCCTCTCTGGCACGGGCACAGAGTCTTGCTGTCACCACACCAGAAAGTATTTTGCATGGTGGGAGGTCAGTCATCCCCAGCCCATACGTAAGAGGGAATGAAATATTTAAAGAGAAAACAGCAGCATCAATAACACACAACGATAAACAAGAAATACCCCTAGCTCACGCAGCCAGGAAATAGGTATTGCTAATATACAGCTTTAGGAAACAATCAGTAAGAAAAACGGCAACATTCCGCTAAGAAGTCATTCTTGATGTCACTTTGACCCAGAGACATTTAAAGCAACATGTCTCCAAAGAGCGCCCCTGTGATTTGTAGGAAAAATTCTTCAGCGTTTGTTTTCTCTGGAGGTTTTCACAGACCTCCTAAAGTGCCATAGTTTACAAATTTGGGGTTAACAGAGGAGAAGTGAATTAACTAAAACAACATAGAATAAAAGTAATTATAAAATAAAATAGAATAAATAAAAATAGAATAGACTAGGATAGGATAAAATAGAAAAGAAGAAAAATTAAAAAAAATCATTTGTATCCGAAAGACTCAGTTTTCACGATGCTAAGGTAGTGATGTGGTTGACCCAAGGGGTGCCTTTCCACAAGTTAAATACATATTTTTTTCTCTTTGTTGAGAGAGAATGCTGGGTCCCTGATATGCAGGCTGGATGAAATCGCCTGTGAATTATCAGGATAGAATTTTCTTAGAAGGGAAGGGTAAGGCAACTAATGTTTGTGGAAAGGTGGACAGCCAAATGCTTTGTTTTTTTGAGAACTTAAGAGGAAAGATGTTGTACCCTTCAGAGGGCGTTTCTAGACAGAAAAGGTCAGCTGGCTTGGCTCTGAGAGGTGCTGGATCTCCCAGAGCCAGTTCTTCCAGGGCTGGCTTTCACCTTGAGAAATTCATTCTCTGCATGTAACCAGAAAGGGCAACTTCCAGAGCTGTGACCTTGGGCTCAACTAGTGAGATCTTGGGGTAAAAATCTCAGCGGATCTGCGGAGAAACCCCATGGCCAAGCACGATCATCCCAGACGGACGAGTGTTGTGGATTACGCCAAATCCAATGTCACTGGCAAAAAGCAACGCTCTTAGCGGCACTTCTGTCTAAGCCTTGTGCAGAAAGAACCCGTATCTCCCCTCTCCCACCCCTGTCCTTCGGGCCGAATAAGCCAGGCGGACCAGCACTTGGAGTTTCCAAACTTTCTGCAGTTAAGAAACATGGAGTTCTGAGAAACGAAGTGAAAAAGTGGAGACAAACATGAGTGTGTATATAGCCTAAGGCTGCAGAGCGGCCATGCCAATTATAGGATGATTGAGAGCTTTCTAGAGTTTTGTTCCTACCAGCGTAAGACAGTGACTTGCCCTCGACTGGTGTGAACCAGCAGAGGGCGGTGTGCGGCGGGAGGAGCCCCAGTGAAGTCACGGCTGATGGAAAACCAAATAATGGTATAGGACCAGAAGCATCAACCAGAAAGAGAGCCTGAACCATAACCCATAAGGCCTCTGAGCTCTGGCTTTTCCTTTTGATTTGTATAGGCAGACGTCGGTAGTCAATGTCGGAATACTAGTCATGGCTGCTTCATAATGGAGTGATCACACACACATAGTTGTTAGCGATGTAATTATGAATATGTATTAGATACATAGAGCTGCATAATACACATGGTAAGTTAGGTGTATACGTGCGTGTGTGTGTTTATATGCAAATAGTGCATGCAGCCTGTCTGTCTATCTCCCTGAACCAGGAGATGCACTTGAAACAGGAAAACACAATGGACTATCACAG
Organism: Potos flavus; assembly: GCA_028534135.1. Classification (NCBI taxonomy): domain Eukaryota; kingdom Metazoa; phylum Chordata; class Mammalia; order Carnivora; family Procyonidae; genus Potos; species Potos flavus. The sequence goes on from CM052886.1 coordinate 2,566,718, forward strand.
GAAGGTTCCAGAGCGCGCAGACCAGGTGGGCAGGAGGCATTTAAACGGTGGGTGGCTCTCACGTCCGACAAGGGTCCCCTTGGGTTCCACATTCTGTCCTCTAACAGAACATATCTGAGGCGTGGGGAGCTGACCAAGGGGGCGGATCTAAACGGGCACCATCGTGAAAAACCTGAAATTACGGGCGGTCCAGGTGTCAGGGGAAGGAAAGGTGACACTCTGGAGAGTGTGTTCGGGGACAAGAGGGACGGCAGCTTGATTCATCCTTCAGAAACTTCCCAGCTCCGTCTTTGCTAGAAGTGGTGAGATGCACATTCCAGGGAGTCCTGGTGAAGACCCAAATCCCGGGCTGTCTGGAGCCCCGAATCTCACCCACTGGCCGTGTCTGTCCCGAGAACTATCCTCAGAAGGGCTTACATGGCAAGTCTCATTTCGACATGAAGAATTCCGTTTGTGCTTATTAGAAATGACTCCCTTAGTGCAGGAGTGGGATGTGAATGGCCCGCGGGGTATGCATTTGCCACTGCAAGTGTGGATATAAATATATGCAACTTGGAGCTACAGCGGATGTAAGTATATACGATCTATATTAAGCAAACTAGTAAGGTGCTTAAAAAGAGCATGCCCAAATATTGCCGGGAACCATGTAAATTAGTGCAAATATTCTGGAAAGCAATTTGCAATGTAGATTCGCAGCTTAAACATGTGTGCAGTTTTGACTTGGTAAGTTCACTTCTAGCAATATCTCTGATGAAATGACCGGAGAGGGGGCACACTTACTCTGCAAGGATGATGTTAAAAGAACACGTGTTGTTTTTTAAAAAGAAATGTGTTGGGGCAGCCTGGGTGGCTCGGTCGGTTAAGGGTCTGGCTCTTGATTTCGGCTCAGGTCATGATCTCACGGTCCTCAGATCGAGGCCATGTGGACACAGCAGGGAGCCTGCTTGAGATTCTCTCTCTTCCTCTCCCTCTGTCCCTCCCCCTGCTCATTCTCTCTCCAAATAAACAAATAAAATCTTTAAAAGCAAATAAAAAAAGATGCATCAAAAAATTCTGTTTTTCACATAATAGACTATTGGGAAGCAACTAGAAATCATGTTTTTGGAGCATATGTAATAACTGGAAAAGGAAGACTCGCATCTGAAGGGTGGCTTAGAGGTGAGTTTTTTTTCTTCGTGCTTTTCTCTATTTTGCAAATTTGCTGCAATTTTAAAATAGGATTTTAGCAAAAATCTCAAGCACAATTAGACAATATTTGAACTTAACATACAAGGTCAAGGAATCAATACTTCAGCTTTCTGTATTTCTGAGTTGAATCCAAAAGACAAAAATATGGTTAGATTAAATACGGCTAAGAAAACTGGTTCCAGATGCTTTAAAGGTCACACTTAAAGGCAGTAACGGATTTCCCTCCTGGATGATCTTCATAGCATATTAGTGTATTAAAGGATTTTGTGAATGTTCTATCAGGGTATTAATTATGTCTTTTATTCATTGAAGCTGATGGCAACAAAACACTTCATTCTCTCCATGAGACCAGGCCTACCTGTCGATGACGCACGTCGGCCCGGACGATGACGCGCTCTGACGTCACCTGCAGCATTTCCTCCTGTATTCCCACGGTTCACTCACACGTTGTAGGCATTCAGTGGTTGATGTATTCTTGGTGTGTTTTCTTTTGTTTTGGGAACTGTCTTGCCTTTGGTAATTTCTAGTGACAAGTCGGGCTCCTGGGGTGTCCCCAAAGGACTGGGGTCTGGGAGGACGGCCCCACCCCCACAGGTGGCTTCTGGAGGACCCCGTGCAGAGTGGCACTGGGCAGGCTGCGGGCGGGGACCCAGAGCGCACGGCTGGGTGATGGAAATCTCTTCAATAATTCGTGTTGGCCTCGTTTGCAGAATACACTCAGACTCTTTTCTTCTTATGCTTCGCTCCCACAGACTCGTTTTCATCTAACTAACCCCCCTTCTCGCGTTCTGACACCTTATTTGCTGTGCACGGTTTTCTAATTCTCCCTCTTCTTCCACCCCATGTGTCGCCGCCTTAAGTCTTCATCTTATTTCACTGGTGAACAATTCATTTCTCTACTTTCCCAGAAAAGGTTGCCCCGTTACAGTGGAAGTAGTAAGCCACAGCAAATGGACATCCTGGGCGCTTCTGTGTGCACACTTAATGTTCTGAAGCCTCACGATGGAAGGAGAGAAATGACAGTGGTCAGCCGAGCAGGGGAAGGCACATGCAGAAATGTGAACGTTCGCTGCTGGCTGGATCATTGGTGTAGCTCAGCTGTTTTGCAATTATGAAAGTTTACTTGAGCTTTTACATGTCTGGGAACTTTTTTGTTTTTTTTGTATAGTGTACTAGTAGAGAATTCAAAATGTGTAACATCTCATTTACTCGATGGCTATACTTACTTTTTTTTTTTTAAGATTTTATTCATTTGGCAGAGAGAGAGAGCACAAGCAGGAGAGAGGAGGCAGAGGGAGAGGGAGAAACAGGCTCCCCACTGAGCAGGGAGCCCAACGTGGGGCTTGATCCCAGGACCCTGAGATCATGACGGGAGCTGAAGGCAGATACTTAACCATCTGAGCCACTCAGACATCCTCTGGACGTGTATACTTGTAATGATATATATATATATTTTAAAGATTTTATTTATTATTTATTTGACAGAGAGAGAGAGAGAGAGATCACAAGTAGACAGAGAGGCAGGCAGGGAGAGAGGGGGAAGCAGGCTCCCCGCTGAGCAGAGAGCCCGATGCGGGGCTCGATCCCAGGACCCTGAGATCATGACCCGAGTCGAAAGCAGAGGCTTAACCCTCTGAGCCACCCAGGTGCCCCATTTGTAATGCTATTTTTAAAAGAAAACATAAGTTCTTTATTTTTTTCTCTCACATACTCAAACACATATACAAGGGATATATGTATTTAAATATTTAGCCAACAGAGTTTGCTTATTTATTCTGTTTACACTCTGTTCACTTTGGAAAACTTCAAAATTAAAAAGAAGAGTAAGACTGGAGTATTTAAATGTTGTAAAAGTGGTAACTGTGGTGAGATAAAGCATAGATATTGGCAGAAAAATATTTTTAAAAATCTGTTTAAAAAGCCCTTGAACTTAGAAAATATACTTGAGAAAATAAGTTGTCAAATTAGCTATATTTTAAGAGTTTCCCATCTTTGGGGCACCTGGCTGGCTCAGTGGGTTAAAGCCTCTGCCTTCAGCTCAGGTCATGATCTCAGGGTCCTGGGATCGAGCCCCGCGTTGGGCTCTCTGCTTGGCGGGGAGCCTGCTTCCTCCTCTCTCTGCCTGCCTCTCTGCCTACTTGTGATCCCTCTCTCTCTGTCAAATAAATAAATAAAATCTTTAAAAAAAAAAAGAGTTCCCCATCTTCTCCAAATGATTTGAAACTAATACTTACTAAATATAAATTGAGGAAATAAACCCATTTCTTAAAGGAAAGTACATCTTTTTCTTTGATAAGTGGATATATGGAAAGTTTATCTCCCGGATGGATTTGGGTATAAAGCTCTAAGCATTTATTTTGGTTTGTTTTTACCTAGGAGAGCTGTCTTACAATTGATGGACTATTAATGTCATGCTGTGTGGTCCACAAGTAAATAATAGAGATCGGAAGGAAATTGCACCTTGGGCATCTATGCGAAATGAATTACAAATTGTGATAGTAAAGCCAGAAATGTTATTAATAGTTGATGATGACATTGATCAATGAAAAAAATCAATGAAACTATGGCAAATAAGTACATGAAAAGATGCTTAACCTGGCTAGACTTCAGGGAAATGCTGCCTAAAACCACCATTGGCCACACCTACTACTTCGAAAGGAACGAGCGGGCCGTGGAGGGTCTGGAACTCTCATCCGCCCCTGGTGTGACTGCAGAATGGTGCATCACGGGGACAGAGTTGGGCAATTTCTCGACAACGTAAACATATACAGGACTCAGGCATCCTGCTGCTGGCATTCACTGTGGACAAATGAAAACACATGTCCATGCAAAGATTTCTACACAAATATTCCTGGCTGTCTTACTTACAACAGCTGCAAACTGGAAAACAAAACAAGAGAAAATAACAACAACAACAAAAACCCAAATGTCCATCAGTAGACGAATGGATAAACAGAATGTAGTCTATCTGTATAAGAGGATATTAGCCAACAATAAAAAGGAATACACTATTGATACAAGTCACAGATGGATAAATCCCAAAATAATGATGCCAAGTGAAAGAAACAGAACAGAAAAAGGTATAAACTGCATGGTTTTGCTTCTGTAAAATTCTATAAAGTGCAAATTTATCTCTAATGATTGAAAGTGGACCAGTGGTTCTTGGGGACGAAGGTGAACCAGGAGGGGTAGGAAGAAGGGGTTTCAAAGGTGCGGAAACAAGCTTTGTACATGGTTCAAATATCTAAGCTTGATTGTGGTATAGAAACTTGTCAAAATACCTCCAACTGTGCATTTTAATATGCACAATAGACTGTATATTAAACATAGCTCAACAAAGCTGTTAGAAATACAAGCCAAAAATAAAAAATAGGAAAACCAAAAATACCCCGGAGGATATGGTCTATCTACCTGATAAAAACTAATTATTATTTTAGAAATTGTGGGGGCGCCTGGGTGGCTCAGTGGGTTAAGCCTCTGCCTTCGGCTCAGGTCATGATCTCAGGGTCCTGGGATCGAGCCCCACATCGGGCTCTCTGCTCAGCGGGGAGCCTGCTTTCCCTTCTGTCTGCCTGCCTCTCTGCCTGCTTGTGATCTCTCTCCTGTCAAATAAATAAATAAAATCTTTAAAAAAAAAAAAAAGAAATTGCGATGGCGTGATGCGCTCTTTTGCTAGCCTAGAGCGCTCAGTTTCCTGGAAGTTCGGCCCCCAGGCTGCCCAGGCTCAGCTCCACCTGCTCTCCTGCCCGAGCCTGACGCCCGGCTCTTTGGACCCAGCGACTGTTTGGGGACAGCGATCCTTATGTCAGGCTTGACTGCTTGTCTTACTTCATTCCCTGAGCCGAGACAGAAGTCCTGAATTCTCTCTTGCTTCCGGTATGTACCTGGGACTCGCTGGTCGTCCCTGTCGCCTCAGCCGGTGTGCACAGCTCACGTGTTTGTACCTAATTGCAGGGCTTTTGCGGGTGTTTTGAGCAACGCCTGCCACCTGGCGCGGTGGTCTGCCTCGGCCCCGCCGTGTCCAGACAGGCCTGCGGACGGTAGTCGCTGCACCGCGGGATGACCCCATCCTCCCTGCTGTGGTCTCGGGCTGCCCGCTTCTAGAAGAGCATGAATAAGACCGCTTAGATCTTGGTTTCCTGGCGTCCTCTCCCCCCCACCGATCCTTTAAAAACCATCTGCTGTGTGAACGGGTTATGGACACAGGAGCGATGGCGCCACACGCTGTCCCGGCCAGGGGTGAGGGAGGAGGGGTCTGTCCTGGTGGTCATCCCAAGCAGCCCTGCCGGTAGTTGTCCTCTGAGAAGCCTCGGGGGTGGGGACCGGGGGTGGCACGTCTTGGGTGGAAGCGACGGTAAGCAGCACCGCCTGTCTCTGCGTGCCTTGCCCGGCTTGGCCGGCATCCCTCTTGGCTGCTGGGCTCTGCATCTTCGTGCCTTGCAATCATCTGTCCCTTTATTCTTCCCTGCAGGGGTGCAGCAGCCCGGATAGGCCAGGGCACGGGCAGCCTGCAGGTGGCTCTTTCCCCGTGGTCAGCGCGCGGAGTTGGGTTGAGATGGCGCAGAGGGCACGTCTGCGACCGGGGAAGCCCCGTGGGGACCGCCCGCCACTGGCCGAGCCAGAGATCCCAATTCTACTCCAACTCCACGTCTAGGCATCGGTATGTCCTTTGCCACAGTGGACATTTGACTGGCAGGTGTGTGCGTGGCGAGGAGGAGAGCCAGGCCCTGCTGATAGGTGGTCATGCCCACAGTGGGCCCTGAGTGTCTCACCCATGGCGGAGAGCCCATGCGAGGCCCCGCACTGTGCCCTTGGAGCCACTTCTCTGGGGCCAGGCCATCGCAGGGGCCTTTTGGCCCTCACGAAGGCCAGCTGACCTCTCGGGCAGACAGAGCTGGCGAGAGACGACGACGGGATAGATCTAGTTATATGTCAGCCAAGCTCTCAATACTACAGAGTGTGAAGTGACGTGAAAGAGGCCTGCGACCTCCTTGGTAACCAGGGGCGCTGGGGCATCTAGGATGGCAGGTGTGGCGGTTCATTTTCCGTGACATACCAGCTGGGTGATGACGCCTGGTGGTTCGGGCACATAGCAGTCCATGTGTCCCCGCAAGGGTGCTCTGTAGAAGTGGCAGGCATGTGCCATAAGGTGACATGAAGCAAGACACATTGCCCTCTGCTATGTGGGTGGGCCTCGTCCAATCAGTTGAAGGCCTGAAAAGCAAAAACAGACCTCTGGGAGGAGAAGGAATTCAGCCTCAAGACAGCAAGGTCGACGCCTGCCCGCCTGCCCCACGGGGTTGGCCTTGCCAGCCCCCACGATTGCACAAGCCCCTTCCTTAGGAGAAGTCTCTTTCTCTCTCTGTGCCCCTTGCTGCTGTTTCTCTGGAGAACTCTGACCATACAGCACGGGAGGAGACCTTAGAGACAAAGGAGGAAGTTTTCATAATTTGCCGGTAGATAACTTACCTGAGCATCTGAGCATCTGAGGCCCTGACGTCCTTCACGCTGACTCCAGCGGCTCTGGCCCTGGCTTGGTCTCCCTCCACCTCCTCTCTGTGCCTGGGGAGGTGGGGTGGGAGGCATGGCTTCCTGGAGCCTGCGGATCCGCTGTTACGAGCCCGAGGCTGGGAAACAGCGGTGCGGAGCCCATGCGAGTCCCTGTGATTCTGCAACAGGCATGTCTTTGGGGCATATTCCTCCAATATTTAAAGAGCTCTCCTCACGAGCCTTGGGATGAGAATCTGAAACAATCCAATTCTTACTGCGGGAGTGAACGTGAATCTTCTGGCGAACGTTCCCATATCAGCTGGTCTGTTCCAGGCAGTGCTTTCAGCTTTTCCCTAAAGGACCCAACATCACACTGTCTTTTCTGGAGACAGAACATGGCGCCAAAGGGGATCCTTCTTCTGATTCAGCATTAAATACAAGCTTATTTCTGTTTGTTTTCTTGCTGCCCGAGAAATGCCACCTCTTGCTGGTTCCGAAGCCTTCTGGTTTGGTGGGTATTAATCACACAGGTTTGGTCGGTATTCTGTGAGCTGTGATCTTTCCAGATTCACATCCTTCTTTTCAGCATACTTTGTTTTTCTCACAAAGGGCTAGGATTCAGCCTTTCATCAATTCTCATTTGCAAAAGGTAAGTAAGAGGGGAACATGCATTTGGGCTCTTGTGAAACACACCCATTTTACCCTAACTATAGTGTGATCATTTTGAAGTTTGAAGGGTAACACACACACACACACACACACCCCACACACGGGTGTGTGCACGCGCTTCAAGCATGAGAAGAATTTGAATTAAATCAGGCACCACAGAAAGGGAAGGAACTTGGAGAAGAGAGATGCGCTGAGGGCTCTGACAAGCCTTTTCTTTATTCTCTCGAGCTAATTGTGTCACTTGACACACTGGCATGAGGAATAGTGAAATTCTGACAGGCTAATTTGAGCTTGTGGTTCCAATGAAATGTACATAAGGCACTTGTTATATTTAGTGACAATCAGTGTCAATGTCTCTTTCAGAGCAATCGCATTATTTGGTCGCGGGTGAGTGCAGTAGCCCTTTGAGGTGAATTAAAGGTTGGTTCAGGGTCTAGGTTACAGCTGGGACGATGTGGGGTCTGGGACAGACCCCGCAAAGGGCAGAGGGAAGGCGCGGCTCTTGGCGGGTTTGGATGGAGGGGATGAAGGGGATGAAGAGGAGGACAGGCCCTGTGGAAACACTGAAAAATGGCTACAGTGTTGCATTTGAAATAAAAAGAGTGCTCCGGCCTTGCCTCCCTGATCTGCCCGCCTCCGTGGCAAGATCTGAACAGATTTTTAGTAGCAGAGATTGAAGCGGTGCTTTTAATTTGATTATAAATCCAACTTGTGGTTTTTAAGTAGAAAGATAAGAGCTGAATCTTTATGGCTTTAAAAGAAACAGAACAGTGTTAGGACAGAAAAAAATAAACAAAATGAGAAGGGGAGCAGAATCTTTCTTCGCCAATAGGTGGCAGTATGAAACCGTGCCCGGGCACGGCTTCCTGGCACTATTCTAATAGGGGAGATTAGAGTTGTATAAAATTTCCCGTTGGCATAGAAGGTGAAGTCAGGGGTTGTAATAAAGACCACTCTGAGTCTTTGAAAATGCCTCATGTCAGCAGCAACTAAGACTGACCCTTAAAAAAAAAAAAGGCTCAGGAACGAGGTTGCAGAAGAGGGTACTGACACAGTGTCCTACTTGAAATAATGTCTGATGTCATGGGTGAAAATAGGCACACAGAGCTTGTCCGTTGATCCCAGCCCTAAAGTGGTCATGTTCATCAGGCGACTGGAAGTTTCTCTTCGCTGTAATGGAGAGAGCCATATTAAAATATGTCTTTATACAGTTGGTTTCTCAAAAAGGTAAAGAAGGGATTCTAAATAATGTATCTGTTAAACCGGCCCCCTTTGCCCCCCCGAATCTTAGTGCTCGGAACAGCAAGGACTGTTGCAGGTCAAGGTAGTATGTAATTACAGTGCCCGATGGGGGACTGTTTCTGCCAACCACGATTCTAATTTAGTCCTTTCCTTTATCCAGTACTAAGTGGGCTCTACTTAAGAGAGCCACACAGCCTAATGCACCACACCGCCATGCAACATTCCGACCTGTACCTATCTTGTACCGTTTCCAGAAAGCCGCATTTTTAGATCGAACGAAGATAAGATAGCAATCTTAGAAGAATGACTGGGTTTCAAAGAGACGGCAGAATAATTTTCTAAGAGATATTATTACTGCTTTTATTGATTTTTATTTATTTGTTTGAGAGAGAGCGAGGACAAGAGAGAATACAGAGGGAGAGGAAGGAGACTCGCTACTGAGGGGAGAGCCAGACGCGGGGCTCCATCCTGGGGCTCGATCCCAGGACTCAGAGACCACAACCTGAGCTGGAGGGGGTGAGGGCGTTCCAACGGGTGGCTTGGGGAGCTAAGCTGCTACCTCCTTCATGTGGTGCCTGAACTATCCCAGTAAGATTTTTACTCAAAAATCTTTATGGAGTCTATTGATTTCCCCCTTACTGAGAGTGATCGTCAGCTTGGGCTGGAGTAAAACCCCTTTCTTCCCCCACGTCACAGTAGTTTCGGGGCAGGGAAATGCATTCAAGTCACAGATGTGCTATTTTTCTAAAACAGTGGTCCAGTGATGAGCCCTTGGGGGTCTGGCTTCTCTCCAGAGAGATGTGCTTGTTCCAGAATGTTAGGGAGTAGCAAATCTGGGGACAGGAATGAAAGAAACAGGGCTTGAAAAATTGATGAGTGAGAGAGAGGGAGAGTTCGGAAGAATCCAGGTGTGGTAAAGATGAACAGGGGAGTATAATTTTGGAATCCCCTATTTTGTTTGGCTCGGTTTCTTTTTGCCTGGAGACCAACTACTATCTAAGTCAGATCCTATGGAGCCCATGATGGCAATTTTCCACAGGGAATTTAGGGTTGGTCAATTTCGTGAACTCCAGTGGGTAAAATCTTCATTATTCCTTCTAAGACCCCTCAAGCTAACGCTACTTTATTTACAAATGCATTCGAACCCAATGCATACAATTCCTGCTACAGGCATCAACTCTTATCCTAGCTTTCTCCTTGTGGAAGGAGACCAGATTTGGCCTTAGAAGCCCCGACTTTGTCTCACCTCTGCAATTTGCTAGTTCTTGGCTCCACGCCAATCCCAAACTGGCCAGACCATGCTGACTTCACTTTCTGAAACATCCCTCTCACCGAGCGTCTCCTTTCTACATTTCTGGGTGCTCCGAGAAAGGAGAGGGGCTGTCAGGCTCTCGGCTCTCCTCTGTGCTTCTAGAAGGTTATCCCACCACGATTACCTAACAGTCCCTTCCCCTCCCGATCCTCACCATCTGATTATGTCGCCTTCTTCAAATTCCTGATGGTCGCGGGCCACTGACCTTCGGCATGTCTGAAGACCTTCTTTGGGGACCGCGGCCAGCCTGTCTGCCGCGTCACAGGACCCGACAGCGCCGGGGAGAGATGGAGACTCTTCCTGGAACACAATACTCAGTACATTCTGCTTCCTGGATTCACCGCAACTCATGCTTTCTGTCCTCGGCCAGATAACTGTCCTCCCTTCCATCCGTCCTGGAGTAAGAAGAGTCCTCCTTTCCAAGGCAAACCCTTCCGCTTGGCATCTCCGTGTCCTTTAGGATTTTAGTCTTTTAATTTTCCCTTTTGTCTTTTATCTCAACTTTCTCCTTCCCCGCGGCTCCTTCTCTATGACTTAAACACAGAGACGATATTCCCATAAGGTACAGATTTTTTCCCGTAAGAATAAAAATGGGAAAACATTCTCCTGGAATATTATCAAGGATCCCTCTTAGCACCAAAACCATGGCCCTTTCCCCGGAAACCACGTCAGAGTCAGAGTCAGCATCCCTGCTCTGGGTTTCTTGACTTGCGTATATGCCCCCTCTCTTCCTTCCCCCACATCAGCACTAATAAATTTATGATGTTCGTTTCTGCCTTAGAACACCCCGCCGCGTTCCAAGGACACTCAGTAAAGTGCCAGCTCCTCGCGGCGTTGTGCAAGCCCGATCCCCAGAACGTGGTGTGTTCTTCTTGCTTCCTTCCTCTCTCGCTGTCACACAGCCGGGACGTTGTTGTTTAGCAGACTTGTTTAGCTCTGTCTCCTGCACTAAAATGGAAGCTCCGGGAGGGCAGGGATTCTTTTTATTTTCTATTTTTTAAGGATTTCGTTTATTTATTTGAGCAAGAGACTGAGAGAGCACAAGCAGGGAGAGAAGAAGAGAGAGAGAGAGAGACAAGCAGACTTCCCGAAGAGTGGGGAGCACAACATGGGGCTCGATCCCGGGACCCTGAGATCATGACCTGAACCAAAGTCGGACGTTTAACTGACTGAGCCCCCCAGGCGTCCCAAGGGCAGGAATTCTTTCTGTTTGTCTCCACTTTGTATTCTCTGCACCCACTCCACACAGCGTCCTCAGATTAAACCATTCAGTAAAGAACTTACTGGACTAGTGGCTTCATAAATGAACGGTTGAGCTAATGAGCCCCGTGACCCCACGCAGCCATCTGTGCAGACTTTGTTCATTGAGTCCGGCCTGCCTCTGTTCTTCTGCTCTTACTCTGTGAGCCCCCGCTGTCCTCCGGGGCATCGATCAAGCAGACCTAATTTTTGAGACACAGACCCCCGTCTCTTCCATTCTGATGACCCCAATCCTAACCAGTGCAGACGAAAGTTTTCCCTTTTCTCTGAGTCGTAGTAGATCCACCTTGACTGTTTACAGAAAAGGTAACTTTTCGTGAACACATGCTTTATGCTTTTCTCTGGATTATGGGTCTTGACAACAAAAACCACGTATACTATCTTTTCAGTTTCCTAGAGCTCTTTAACACTGTAGTGATTGACCGATAGATTTGCAAAGGAAGACTCAAGCAGACCTACTTGATGTCTAAACTTTCATCCAAATGAAGTCACATAAGAGTGAACACCTGTGGCTCTCCTCATCTGTGTCTACTTTGCTCCAAGATTTCCCTGAACCGTGTTGAAAAAAAAAAAAAAAGAATATTTTGAAACAAATGATACACATTCTACTTCAGTGGGTTTGACAAACATGGGATAACATGGTAGACAAGAAGGTGGTGTCATCAATCCTTAGCACTCCATCTTTTGAGAAGAAATTCGTTCTTTTTTTTAAAAAAAACAATTTCTCAGGTAGCGTGAGAAACCACTTACCCAAGAAAATCAATGAATGGAAGTCAGGGAACCAGACTTTTGCTAGTTTTGGATCAAAAGGGGTTCTCAAATGAGTATTAACTTTTTTTTTTTTTTAGGATTTTATTTATTTATTTGTCAGAGAGAGAGAGAGAGAAAGAAAAGGAGAAAGAGAGAGAGAGCACAGATGGGAGAGTGGCGGGTAGAGGAAGAAGCAGACTCCCCGCTGAGCAGAGAGCCTGATGCGGGGCTCGATCCTAGGACCCTGGGATCATGATGCGAGCCAAGGCAGATGCTTCACGGACTGAGCCCCCCAGGTGCCCCTCAAATGAGTATTCTGACAGCAAAGTACAGCACAGTCTACACGCAGAGGTGGGGCGCTAGTGTGTGCCTACGGTAATGTTGGTGGCACTGCCATCCGGGGGTGGTGTGGGCATGGCAAAGACATGCTCAAAACCACGGCGGTGCCACCCGCCATTGGAGAAAAAGTTCTGGAATTGATCCAAATGTCTCTGTGGTTTGGCTCTGATTGGACTGGTAGAGTGATGTAACCCACTGTCCCCACTGATTGTCACTCAAGTATGAACAAACAGCAAACAGATTTTGGGGAGACTATTGGGTCAAAGCCAGTTAATCAAATTAGAATTGGACGTGAAGATGAAGTCAGAAGTTAGGAGGAGGGACAAGAGAAGGAAGGGCGTAGGAGAAGTTCCTTGGCTTTCCTGCTTTTCTCTTAGGGGAAAGAGAATCCAGGAGGCTGGATCGGCCTGTTTCTTCCCTCTCTCCCCCCAAATTGTCTGTAGGGAGAATCTGGTTCATTCATGTGCTATACACTGAACACCAGCTGTGCTCCAGGCACGGTTCTGGGCACACGGGATTCATCAGGAAACATGACAAAGATTCTTGCCCTCTGGCATTCATATTCTAATGGAGGTGGTGGGAATTTGAAGACAGGAAGTAACAAAACATGCTATATTTAAGTTGTACCTTGTCGGAAGATGATAAGTCCAATGAGAAGAAACACACGAACAGGAGGGTAGGGTGGACAGGATGGGGGAATGAGAGAGAGGATTCAGAGTGAGAAGATTTGGTTATGAACAACTCACCGCAAGGTCAGTGTGAAATGAACACATTTTCCTCACTATTTTCAGGGTCTCAACTCTCTGGGGATAGGACATGGGCTAACAGCCCCATGGCCATCAGTCTGCATCTAATCTGGGCCAGCTTGTTTCTTACAGAGAAAAAAGGTTTGCAGCCCAAATGCATCTACTAAAACCGTAAGTTGCTTACAAAACCAAGTGGGCAAAAAGTAGGGACACAGAGGTAGAAACTATTTTCCCCTGGAAACAAGTATCTTCTTGATTTTCTGAGTCTCCCTACCTGGTGGGAGGCCTGGCAAGGTTGACCTGGGGGTTGTAGGTCCCAGTGGACCTGGATGCGTAGGAGGAACATCTTTGGCTCTCAGCCTTATATTTATGATGAGGAGGGACATTTAGTTTGAGATAAGCTTTTCGTGGGCTGACATTCATTACTTGGGGCTCTATTTCTAAATGGAACGCTGAGTCTGAGCTTGCTTAGTGAAACCAGAGTGAGAAGAGATAAGAACTCTCATAGGGGCAGTGAGAGCAAAGGAAACAGGTGGACAGAAGGGACATCTGGTCAACCCTGGAGATAGGGAGCAATGGCTGGGCAGGCGCACGCTCAGATTATGACTGTGTAATCGTAAAACCTTCAAGTGGAGCAGACCCTCAAGGGAGTCTATTGTCTCCTCTGATTTGTTCTGGATGGCATATGTTTAGATGCCTGTAACTTTGAGGAATCGTGCGTGTCATAGTTACCAACTGGCACTTTTACCTGAGTAGAAGCATGTTTTGCTGGATAAGTGTGACATTACATAGAGCTGAAGAAGGGAACGTAATTATAATCATATACTAATATCAAGTCACTTGAATATTTGGATTGGAGCAATGAGCCAAGAATGGAGGTCGGATGAGTCCTAAGTGGTGACTTTGTCCTCACATTGTCCCATCCCTCGATCCCATATGGTGAAGCTCTGAGCCAGCGGTACAAATGGCTAAATAGGAGAGACTAAAGACGAGGCTCCTGGGTTGTTGTTGTTTTCTCCCATGACACCTGTGATGGTTAAATTTATGTGTCAACATGACTGGACAATGAGGTCCCCAGATCTTTGGTCCAACATTATCCTGGTGTGTCTGCAAGGGCACTTCTGGATGAGATTAGCACTTGACTCTTAGACTGAACAATGCAGATGGCCTTCGACCGTGTGGGTGGGCTCCATCCAATCAGTTGAAGAGCCGAATAGAACAAAAGACCTGACTGGCCCGCCAGGAAGAGGGAACTCCTCCCTCCTGATGGTCTTCAAGGTACGAAATCATTTTTCTCTTGCTTTTCGGCTTGGACTGTCGATGGGTCTGGAAAAACCCAGTTCTTCCCAGCGTGCTTCTCTCCTGTGGGTCCCCTTCGCTGTTCACTGCTGACAGTCTGCTTACCCATGCGTGGAGGCTTTTCCCCACACCGAGCGAGTCTCTGGGACACCAGCTGTGTGTCCGGCCACTCAGCTCAGCTCTGACGCCGTCTACCTGGAGGTGGCATCAGATCCCACAGGTGACGGCTGGGCCCCCCAGCGCTGCTCCCCTCCCCCACTTCGGACTCCAGCCACAAGCTCCTGACCAGCTGTCTCTAGATCAGAGGTCCCAGCGGAGCCCTTCCTTGGGTTTGCTTGATTTGCTAGAGCAGCTAGAAACTACTTACCTACTTAGGTTTACCAGTTGATCCGGAGGCGCAGCCAGATGGAGAGATAATAGGATGAGGTCTGGGAGGGTGGCGAGTGCAGGAGCTTCTGTCCCCACGAGTTGGGGGCGGCACCCTCCCCGTGTGTGCATGTGCGTTGCCAGCCCAGGAGATTGGAAGATCGCCGAACCGCATACTCCTGGGGTTTCATGCAGGCTTCCTCATGGAGACACGATCAGTTATTCACTCCCTTCCCGGTCCCCCCGTCCTCTCAGGGGAGGTGTGGTGTGTGGTTTGGGGGGGATGGAGGCAAACCTTCCAACCTTCGCGTCCTGGCTGCTCTTCCTGGTGCCCGG
>CM052886.1:2582214-2612444 GCA_028534135.1 Potos flavus
GGCTAGCTGCTGGATCTGGGTTGCTGCGAACATGGCCTCATTTGGTTTGCTTCAGATCGCTCATTACTCATCTGCTCGTGGTGCTTCACGAAGGAACAGAAGTTGCCCACGCCTTGGAGCCTGGGGCCTCCCAGTGGAGCTCCGACAATGCAACCTGTCAGCCGGCTGCTCCCAGACAGGAATAAAGACTCTTTCAGACAAAGCGTCTTGTCAATCGGCGGTTTGCAAATTTGCATAAATAGGGTTTTTGATGTGATGCCTTGGAGCAGCCCCACATGTGCTTTGTCAGTGCGCTGTGCTACTGTGCAGAGAACTGCTATCATATTCATAGTGTCACGATGGGCCAAGCTTATTTCGGGGCCAGTGAGGCAGATCCTACGGAAGTGGCACGCTATGGGGGGGGGGGGGAGGCAGCACTAAAAAGTGAGAAGAAAGGGGATTCACTGCTTTTTTGTTGTTGTTCATAAAAGGACAAGAGATAGATTATCGACTCTTCGTTGTCGGCTATCAGAGCCAACCACCAGGTACAGCTTGTCCCGTATGTGATTTAGGAAGGGGATGATTTAGGGATAGTTTAGTCAAACCCCCTCACTGCAAAAGTGAGGAAGATGGAGTTCAGAGATGTGAAGTGATTTTTCTAAGATAACACAGCCAGTTGACAATGGATCCAAAAATATGAAATCATTTACATTGTGAAAATAGCAACATGATACATTCTTCCTGTCAATTTCCGACTCTGTGAAAGTATTTTTTCATTTCCTAGCTGCCATGTCATAAGTATACATAATATCTGATGATTTCCTAATTTATGCATTAAATGCATTATTATCTTCTTGTAAATCGTTTCCCTACCTGCTTATCAAAAGTGATATGCATGCCAGTAACTCTGTGGGTTTTTGAAAGGGAGCAAAGGCTGGTGACATGAACTTTGCAAAATTTGGTCGACATGGAACCACAAGGGATTCAAAGACAAGGAAAGTCCTGATATGAAGGAGCATCCCATAGTTCATTCAAATATGCCTTTCTGGAAGGATACGGGGACTCTACGATTTTAAAAGGAGAGCATTGGGAGAAAAACTCTGCAGTGTGGACTGAGATTGAGTCTGGAACCCTCGTTTTGTACAGCAAACAGCAAACTGTTTAGTTGCTTTAAGCCAGTTAGTATGTGCCGAGTATCCATCGGTTATGTAGACCTTGCTAATTCAAGATGGAGGCTCTGGAGACCCAAGTAGTGGTCTCTGTGGATATTACAGGGCCCCGAAACACAAGTTCTTGTTCTTTTTTTTTCTTTTCTCATTAGAGGGTTAAATGTGTCAAACTGGCTAGAGTGAGTCAGATCATGTTACGATTTCCCATTTCCTATTTCATGTGTTTTTCATTCCCGGAAAGAGAAACAGGATTCTGGCTTTGGGACAGAATGTGAATAAAGTTTGTGATCATGAAACAGTCCGTTTCAGCTTTTGATTACAAATAGGTGGGAAAGGGGGTGCTGCGCTCACACGATGTCAGAGCAGTTCGGATCAGAGACGAGGTGGGATGTAGGAGTTACTTCTCCAGGTGGTGGGTTGGGATGATGAGGTCTTTGTGGCATTTTCCGAGGAAGAGCATTTCTTCCTTCGTAGACTTTCGTGATCTGCTGAGTCATGCAATCATACTGTCAGTACCGTGGTCTTCTTGGGAGTAACTTGGGACAAGTGAACGAGGAGAAGATCCCATCATCTCTCATTCAAGGGCTCATACATCACTTGAATACCCACGTGTACAAGGAGCTTGGTTAGAAGTTGCGGGGATTGCCAGAGTGAATCAGACACAGATGAGCCCTACACCCAAGGACAGGGGGAGATCCCAATTCTTTTTAAAGGGCTCTGAATATATGAAGTGTAGATCTCCTATTACTTTCTCCACTTAACATATTTAAACATTGAGATCATGCCAGAATATGTAGAAATCATGTTTTTCCTTGAATACACTGTGTGGGTCACCTTTCCGGGTATCATGTTTCAAACCTGACCGCTCCAGAACCATGAAAATGGTAACTCCCCCACTTCTGAACTCCCCTAAGGCTGAGATGGGGCTCAAGAATATGATTTGGATGTAGGTCATCATACTTGGAGAAGAAAACCCTATCTTAGAATAATCTGTTATCTTTCATTCCCAGCCTAGACATCAAACTGGAAAATTTTTAAAAATCGTGTGGTCACTATATTAGTTGCATAAAAACAACATCTTTGCTATGCCTTAGATTTTATATGTTCATAATATTAAAAATTGGTGAAATCCTGTGTCTGTAAACATCAGTATTGTATTGATGAGGCTCTGAACAATCTTACGGGCTTTGTGAAAAAGAAGCTTTGTCACATTAACCTGCTCTCTCTCCTGTGACAGAATGCAAATCCTGGGGAACCAGGAGGGCGAGGGTTTTCGTGCACGCTGACCTAGATGGGCTTTGTAATTAGAGTGCTCCTGTGGCACAGTGTGGCAGTAGCAATCGAGGAAAAGCAGACTGACACGAAGAGCGGAGACGCTCCACAATTCCACGCCTATTACAACACTGCAGTCCTTGCCAACCTCCTATGTGACCTCATCTTATGTCCCAGGGAAAGCATTTTGGCAGGATTTAGTTTTATTTTCTGTTTTTTAAGAGAGGGATGGAGAGTTATTTCTTGAGTGGAGACCGAATGGGGTTCTAGTTCATCCCAAATTGTCGGATGTCTTGGCGTATCAGTTTGGTTCTCGGGGAGGAGAATGGCAGGTAGTGTTACGTGGAAACACGGTATTTGGGTGTGAGGCAGGTCCCTGGGGGAGGCCGCTGCTGGTAGGACCTACAGAGGAGGAATAGGCTAGGGCGGAGTCCAGCCGGCCTCACTGTGATCGAGGCCCATGTCCGGGTGGATCCAAGGCTTCCTATTATCTGGAATTTTGTTTAGATGGCAAATGCCATTCTAGTTGACTTTGTTCTGTGTTTCACTAAAACCTTCTCAATGGGGGTTATTTGGAAATGCAAGCTATCCTATTCAGAGAAGCCAATGAGTTAAAAAGAACATTTTAATATGGAAATTCAGTACATTTTGTGAAGTAATCATAGGCATGTGGAGGACGCACATTTGTAATAGCCCTTAATGCAGCAGCCCCACAACTCCCGGACTTGGGCAGGGAGGGACGAGCGAGGACATCACGGTGGAGAGTGATGCGATGGTGACTTCTCGCCCTCTCCGGCAACCTGGTGTAGCAATGTGTGCTCCTACACAACAAATTACTCTAAAACCTACAGATGAAGACAGCAAACATGCATTACCTCTCACAGTTTCTGAGGGTCAGGGTTCTGGGAATGGCTTAGCTGGATGCTTCTGGCTCAGGTTTCCTGTGCACTCACGGCCGAGCTGCTGGCCGGGCCTTCAGTCACCCGAAGGCCAGACTGGGGTGGGAGATCGGCTTCCGATGTTCCCTACATGGCTGCCGTCCAGAGGCCTCAGCTCCTCTCCACGTGGGCTGCTCTGCGGGGCTGCTCCAGGCTCGACAGCTGGCTTCCCACAGAGTGAGTGATGGGGGTGTTGGGGAGGGGTACAGATATATATAGAGAGAACGAATGTGCAAGATGGATGCAGTGTCTTTCATCCCATCATCTCAGAAGTGACCTATCATCGCTTGTGTCGTATTCTGTTGGTCACAGGGGCCAAGCCCAGTACAATGGGAGGTGGGCTTGTTGGGGCCATGTTAGAGCTACCATGACCTTCGTAGAGCTACCAAAATCCTTCTGTCCTCTGACTATTTGATGAACGAATGTATTTGGAAAATGAGACCATCTTCTTTTCCTCTTTGGCCCCATGAAATGAAAGTAATATACTTCTCATTTATGGAGGAGTAAGTAAATGGTGGATGCCCCAAATGCCCCGTAATACTCATAATGAAATGGAATATACTTTGTAAACTTGGACCTCTTTGTCTATGGCCCTCGTAGCCTCCTGACTATGAGGAGAGCTAGAGCTTCGTAGAACTATGAATGTATCCCTTGAAGCTGGAGGCCAGGACCAGAACAACTTTGTAGAGACAAAGCAGGAGATCAGAATCCTAGGAATGCTGAGACTACCCTCCTCACGTAGTGTTAAATTCTCTGAGTTCTGACAGTACAAATGGCGGAGCAAAGCAAGTAGGCGGTCTAAGCAGGTGTGGACAGAAAGAATCTTGGGTGGAGATGTCTAGAAAATTTACGAGGAAGCCAAGGAGAAAATGGGTCCAAATCATGCTCCTCAGCAAATTGACGTTGACTTGAGGCGGTAAGTCTGGGTAAAATATCACGGGAGTTGTTCTTTTGGTTGTTTTCCCAAAACACCGTTTCACCAGTTCAAGTAATTCCCTCTCCGGCTGGTGTCTTGGCGCACTGCAGGCCTCTGCCATGTCACCAATCCAAGGCAATTGCGTCTAACGAGATGGAGGGCCATTGCAGGATAGGATTAGTGATTCTGTGAGATTATGTCCGTCCTCAGGCTGTAAGAGGCTTACACAGTGGTGGAGATCTGTGTAAATGGTATTAACTTCAGCTAATTAGGACCTCTCCAAACCTGAGAAATCGGAATTCCAGAAGCGGAGATGAGAACACTTGGAGCAGTTTGCTGAATTACAAAGCAGCTTGCGTTTGCCTGTGGCTGGTGCTTGTTTAAATCCGTAGACTGTTAAGATTTTAGCTGAGGATGCTCAATCCGGCTTGAACAGGGCAACTGTCTACAAAAACTTGGGCTTATCCAGTGAGGTCATTAGGATTTTGATTGTTGGACTGTAATTGTTCAGATGGACCATTTAAAAATGTGCCCACTTTCCAGGAGAACACTGGAGGAAGCAAGCCTGTGTGAGTACCATACAACCCCTTTCTGGGTGAGAAAGGCACAGGGGTTTCTTTCCAGATGTCCGGAGCGTGGGAACGCCGCTGGTCCTGACGGTGACACGCAGAGGTCTCGTGGGGCTTCAGATTGCTCCTGATGTAAGAACGAAGCTTAACAATCGTCAGGGAATCATCCCCTCTCTTAAGATCAGTTACCTCCAGGTTCTCCGGAACTTTCCTCCACCATCCCAGGAGTTCGCCCGATGTGCAGAAGGCTGCATGTCTCAGGCCCTTCCAGACGTGTAGACACTCCTTGGCCTTTGTTTAGGTCCATGTTCAAGCTTCCTTGGATACGCAGGTTTAGGAAATGGTTCCTGTCAAGGCTTGTGTATTCCAACATGCGCCGAGAGGCCCGGCTGCATATCCCCCAGGAATACGCCTCCAGGTCAGTGTCCTTGGGCTCCCCTCTCTGAATGCCGCTGGTTTACCTTCTGAGCTCTCCGCCACATGGAGCTAACAGAGGGCGTGGAGAGGAGCCTTGACCCAACGGGGACTATGGGTGCAAAACCGGGTCTTTGCAACCACAGGAAATGCTTCTCTCCAGAAACCTTGTGCTTCCCTCTAGCACAAGCAAGTGTGCCTGCAATGGACACACACACCACAGAAGCAGGATTAACTACTTCATGCTGACTTTTTCTCTCCCAGACTACTCTTAGCTTACTTGCACACAAGTCTAGAGTGGTGGTTAAGAATCCAGCTCTGGGTTCTCACTCTCTGTGTCTGAAGACCGTCTCTCCACGTTTGACCTTGGGTGACTCACTTAACTACTCTATGTCTGTTTCCTTATCTGAAAAGTGGATATCTGTCATCTATCTATTATCTATTATCTATCTATCATCTATCTATCTATCTATCTATCTATCTATCTATCTATCTATCATTTATCTATCATCTAACTATCATCGATCTTCTATCCATACCTCATAGGTTGTTGTGAGAATTAAACAAGTTACTACATGCAAAGTGCTTAGAACAGTGCCTGGCATGGAGTAAATAATAAATGTTAGCTTTAAGAATTGTCTCGTGGTGCCCTCAAAATTGCCCATTACAGCAACCGATATTTTCCATCTCCATTTTTCTTGCTTGCCTATATGTCCTTCTGTGTTGCTTTTTTCTTTAACTGTTGTGTTTGAGTTCCTCCCTCTTGTACTGAAAGGCAGGAAAGAAAGTTGGAAATACTGTGAAATTGTTGATTCTCACTCAGTAAGTGGACCTGTATATTTAGCAAAACTCCAACCAAAATCTTAATGCTTTTTCTCTTAGAGTCGGACAAGACTCTGTCTGAAGTTTATAATGTAGAAGTGCTTTCAAACAAACCTATGTTTGTAAGTGAATAGTGGGGTCCCTTGCCATATGAGACATTGCCCTGGTTACCCCGGGTAGGATAACCGGAAGGACTTCCAGACTTTGTAGGGTACACTCACACGTGCGAAAATAGAGGATGCCACGAGCTGGAGAAAGGGCTGGTGCTCATAACCACAGAACTGTGAGGAAAGGTCGGGGTGCAGCTACCTTCCCTCCCCCACCCCATTCCCACTTTCATGGGATGTGCGTTGTGAGCCGCTGACAAATACTGCTCGATGTCAGAGGAGACCACATGGAAGTGTACCGAAGGCATCTTTTTTTTTAAAAAGATTTATTTACATATTTTAGAGAGTGTACTGGAGTGCTTACATGAGTGCGGGGAGGGGAGATGGAGAGAGAGAAGCCTAAATCAGATTCCCTGCTGAGCGTGGAGCCTGCCACGGGGCCCGATCTCATGACCCCGACATCATGACCCGAGCCGAAATCAAGAGTCAGACACTCAACCTACCGAACCACCCAGGCGCCCCAGCAAAGGCATCTTTTATAGCCACGGGTGCCCAGCTAAAGCCAGAGAGTGTGGCCGGGGAAGGCCGGTGCACAGCCTCCAACTCTACACCCCTGAGCAAGACGAACACACGAATACAGAGTGTCTCCTGGGAAGTTCCAGACCTTAAAGAGCCCATGACAAACCATTAGCCAACCCACCTCAGGCTTCTCTTGGCCAACAGTCAGGATGACGCTCTGAGCATCCCCAGAGGTCAGCAGAGAGTGTCCTTGCCCGGCTCTGAGATAACTCTTCTCTCACACGGTTCCAAGATGTACTTTAAAGCTATAATATTCAAAACATCGTGGGCTGGCGAGGATCTAGACCAATAAAAAAATGAAGTATATATTAAAATCAGGGCTGCACATCAGTGAGGAAAGGGTGAATCATTCAGTGAATTATATCTCAGTGTGTTCTAGGCATTTGTTGTTGTTTACTTGGGGCAATCATTTCTATTGTATGAGAGAAGAGACCTTTAATTTTACCTCTTGGTAGCTTAGGGACTCTTCTGATGGTAATGCAATAAGATGCCAAGAATACACAGATTTCAGGAAAAAAAATATTATTGCAGTTTTCTGTCAAATTTTGAAAACTTTACCATCCTCCATGACTCTGGTGGCATAGATGTTGGGGAAGTAGGACACAAAAATCGAAGCGAAAAATATCATATTTTTTGTTTGATTTTAATTTTTATGGGAAGTCCTTGAAATTTACTAAGGAATCTCTTTTTTACTTGACTTTCAGATATTTTCTTTTTTAATGCAAGCCAATGCATGTCTAATCATGGACTTTAACACCAATATTTCCTACAGTGTCTCTTTTTATACGGCAGTGTTTTCATACCATGCTTAAAAATGTCTTTTAAATGCAATTAAAAATGTCTTAAAATGCAGATTTAAATGTATGTATCACCTTCATCTATCTTTTGTGCCTGTCGAGGAATGCATTCCATTCTGTCTTCTAAGCCCGCTTCTGGGACAAGACATTTATTGGACCTGAGCATACATATGCTGGGCATCAGAAAATTGTCTGTTTTCTCATTGTTATAAACCAATACATTGGCATTCTGTGTTGTAATCTGCTAGCCTGGCCTCCGGAAGCCTGGGTTAGTTTAAATTCGTTCCCTAGAGCTTTTGTTCTACGTTCTCCATCCTCCAAAATTGAGAATAAAAGGAACATTTCACAGCACAGGTCAGAATTAAGATGGTACAAAATGAATTATGGCTGGGACATCTGAAGGTTGAACTAAGGTGTTTTCAGGGTCATTCCTGGTCAGAAAAACCTAACATTCCACAGCAACTTTGTTTATAACAAGATAATGATGTTATTGTATGATAGTGTTTTGCGTGTGCACTCTGCCTCTGTGTTCTAGTTTCATACTAATGACTAATTCTCAGCCAAATACACTTGCACGTTTGAATAGTCAAGACACATGTGCAAGGGAAACAGCGTTGTCTGTGGATAACTGCAGATGAGGACAGAAACAGATTTCATCAGCACAAATGCACTCTTTTTCTGCCCTTTATGAATTGGAAAGCTTCGTCAGTGATTGCTTTAAATTATAGGCTCCTAATCTTACCACCTAGTAGTCACATCATTAGCAAGTCCTTATCTGTTACCCACTAATTTCCCATTTGTGATGTGTCCGTTTTGGAATGAGAGGGGAGCTGCACGAGGGATTCTAAAACAGGAAGAAGAGTCATGATAAAAACTTGAAATGCTCTGGCAAACGAGAGAGCAGCCATACTCATTTCGTTTCCACTCATCTCCTCATCCGTAGCACAGTGTCTCTTGAAGACCCCAGCAGCAGCTCGGCTATTTCCAGGATGATGCTGATATTTCAAAGTAAAGTGGGGCAGCAACATTGAGTTTGATGTAATAAAATGAACATGTGAACATATTCAATCTTTAAGGTTAATGGAGATCTTGGCTTCCTTCTTTTCTTGAATTGAATTGTGCAAACCCCTGTGACGGATGCGAATGAGACTCTTTAATGTTGTATATGTATGTACAGATATTAAATATTATAATGTATATTTAATTATATACATTGGGTATTTATAGATGTTTCCTATGTTGATTTCATAAAGCAGAACAAGATAACTGAAGAATGAGACCCGTGTGCTATTTAAAGTACAACAAACATGGAAGAACCATGTTTAAAATACCGAGTCTTTAGGGGTGCCTGGGTGGCTCAGTCGGTTAAGGGTCTGACTCTTGGTTTCAGCTCAGGTCATGATCTCAGGGTTGTGAGATCGAGCCCCATGTCGGGCTCTGCACTTAGCGGGCAGTCTGCTTGAGGATTCTCTCTCTTCCTCCCCCCCCTGCCTCTCCCTCCCCTCCACCATCTCTCTCTCTCAAATGAATAAATAAATCTTCATAAAGTAAAAAAATAAAATGAGTGAATACATGAGCTGAGCCTGGGTGAGCAGTGCTAGTGCAGGGGCAAAGGAAAGCACGGGGAGGGAAGTTGGGAGAGCGAGGTGTGGTGTGTTTCTTCCGGCCACTAACGGGCTCATTTGCTCCTTGGTAAACCGAGTGTGTTGCGCTGGAGATGTGAAGCTCTCAGAGCTTTAGCCTTGCTCTGAGATGTTCGCACATCCTATTGTCACCACTAGAGTGTAGGGGTTTTAAAAGTTCGATGAACTACAGGACGAGAAGAATCACACAGAACCAATGTTTAATTTTGACTGATGTGGTTCTTCAGATTAAAAAAAAATTGTTTCAGGAGCTATGCTAGGCACCATCATTATTGATTCTTTTAAAATAGCCCCATTTAACAACTGAGGAAACTAAGAGAGACTGATTGAACAGGCCAAGTTCACACCAGCAGCGAAGGGCAGAGCTGGGATGTAACTATGATCTGCTGTCTCTGCAGATGCAAAGCTCTTTCCCTAGGTCCTTGGCTCGGCATGATATTGTCCTCTAGATCATGGTCATACTAATTCATCTTATCCCAGTTGTTTTACATGTAAAACAGAAGGTAATATATACTACAATTTGAAGAGATGCTGAAAGAATGTTTGCTACTGATACTTGACATTATATACAGAATGGTTATTTTGGAAATAAGTACCATCTAATCCGCCTGTATTATTAACTCCTCACAATAAACCAGTAAAACTGATCACAGAAATGAAAGTTTTTCAAGTTTCCCACTCATTGGCCGGAATTTACTGTCATGGCCATTGTCCTAGTAGGCCAAAACAAAAATTGAGATTTTGTTACTAGCAAGAAAGGAAAATGGACACTGGGTAGAAATTGAAGTTTGAACATGTTTCAAATAAGGAAGGGCTCCAGAACTAGATAATAAAGTAATGCCAAAGAAAATTTCTGGAATTGAAAATAGAGATGAATCTTGAGTGTGAAAAAACACAATAAGGCTCAAGTGTAACACATAAAACCAAACTTGGTCATAGGTATATTATTTGGAAAACTGTGGACCATCGAATATAGGGACATATACCTAAACAGCTACCAAAGAGAAAAGACAGAATGTCTACAAAGGAGTGACAATGGAAATGTCTACTCTTGAGGGGAAATAAATGTCATAAGATAATGAAATGGGTGAGCTATTGTGTTAGGTGAATAATGGGAATGACTTGAATCAGAAGCTCTTACGCACCTTCCCAGAAACAGGAGTCATAAAGGAATGAAAGTAAAGTCACGCACAAGCCCCACCACCCTCATTGCTGGGAGGCAGAGAATACCAAAAATTTCAATTGCCTAAAGAAGTAAATGTCAAATTCCAAAAGGGTTTCCATCACAACTACAAGGCATCAGGTGCAGAATATGGGGAGAGGACGGTCCAGAGACCCATGAACAATAGGAGAAGAGAGTGGGAACCAAAATGACATATAGGTGAAATCACTGTCAGAGAAAGTCTGACATTGAGTCTAAACTGCTCAACCTTTGTCAGAGCCTGGCTCCAGGCGTAGGGATTGGAAAATGTGCAGCACTGGATTTTGTGGCTTTAGGGAAACACTTTCTCTTGGGGAGAATGAGATCTGTAAGGGGGGTGCCTCTCAGAGATGTCAGGGGAGAGAGAGAAAGAAAATAAAGAATTTTCAGAAACAGAGAAACCAGAGGCACCACTCCCTCTCCTACCAATACCAAAATCACCATGTAATAAACTTGGCTTTACTAACCTGATGAAGGGGGAAGTTTGTAATGATGAACCCTATCCATAAATGTCTAGGAATGAAAAGAAAAATCAAAGCAACTTCATATAAAGCTTCTCTAAAAAAAGAAAATGCAAATCATAACCTTTCTACCGATAAAAATTCTCCCCCCCTCAAAACAACTATGAAGCACAAGAAAACTAATAGAATATTCTAAACAGAAATAAATACTCTCGGGGCGCCTGGCTGGTGCAGTGAGTTAAGGGTCCAACTCTTGATTTCAGTTCAGGTCGTGACTCAGGGTTGTTAGAAGGAGCCTTGCGTCGGCTCCATGCTGGGCGTGCTTCCTGCTTAGAATTCTCCCCTTCGCCTGCCCGTCCCCATTTCTAAAAAAAAAATCCCAAACCTCTCAAACAAGCCTTGGAGATTTTATATATATATTATGCATATATAATATATATACAAAAATTCTGAATATATAATCTAATTATATGTACATATGTAACCTGAATATGTGTATGTATATATAATCTTGATATACATATGTACATATATAATCTGGATAGATATAATTTGAACATAAATAAACTGAACATATATAATCTGTGTATGTGCAACCAGAGTTAATAGAAATCAGGAAAAAGTGGGAAAAAAGACAAAATCCATCACAGAAGTGAAGAAAAAAGTATTTGGCATCCTAGGATGAATCAACTAAAATGAAAATATAATAAGAACCTTTAAAGGAAGACAGAAAACCAACCAAGAAAATGAACATTACATAAACAAAAGTAAAAATGATTAGAGGGAAAGTGGTTGAAATGGAAGACAGGAAATAGATATAATCGGAATTCTTGAATAAATTAAACAAAATAAAAGGATGAATATTTAAAATAATACCCTAAAGCAATCTTCTGGAAAGAAGAGAAAAGGTGTAAATGTATACAGTGAAAGGGGGTATTGTTTTTCTGGGAAAATTGAACAGAAATGTCTAAATCTGAGACCTAGCTTATTCAAAGTATACATTGAGATTTTCCCAAACGAACTTACTTAAAGGGTTGTAGGAGCTGGGCAGGCTTGAGAATCACACTGTCCTCCAAGTGTAAGGCTTTGGGGACAGAGTGCAAACATGTAAGAGCTCAGGGAGCACAGTGCTTATGAGCCCAGGAGACCCCGGCTAGAGGACGACCCACTTCTGGCCGGCGACAGGAACAAACGACCAATGAGTGCTGATAATTCAATACTTTAACTGATAAGCCAAGATTAAACCAAGAATGTTGTCATATAGAAAGTGCCAGTAAAGGAAGAGACAGAAGGGAAAGTAGAATGAGATCATCAACTAATCTATACAAAATAGGCGTGAGACAGATGACACTGCTAGTTAAACCTCACTGAGATAGATAGTAACTTAGAAGTGCTGTAAGAACTATAAATACACATTTAACAACTAGAACAAAAGGTTAGCAATTCCAAAAGTACTGAAAGAATTTGAAAAATACTAACAGAGAAGATTCACTATGTAAAGAAAGAGACACAGTTAATATGACCTAATACAGAGTTATTATAGACAGGTTGGAAACCGACAAATCAGTCATATCAATACAAGATGAGTGGGCTTAACTCATCTATTAAAAGAGAGCTATTTTCATAGCAGCACACAAAATAAAACCCAGCTCTATGCTGTAAAGAAAGACATACCTAAAATTCATTGAGTTAAAGGGCTAAAAATAAAGAGATGAGAAAAGTATACCAGGGAGAAGGAAACAATGAGAAGATTGGCAATATAATTCTGATTTCGAAAGAATTCAGGCAAAAGAGCATTAAAGGAGGATATTTTATAATCCAAAGAGTCAAAACTCATAATGAAGATACAGATATCTATGCACTGAATGGCCCGGATTTGCATAAAGCAGAAACTGCAGGAGATACAAGGAGAAACAGACATTAACATTGGAAGTGTAAGATAGGTCAAGTGCATTCATGGGTAAGAATATAAAGAATTTAGAGAGTATCTGAAATAAAGTATGTAATGTTTATATGTAACTACATCTTGAAAATAAAGAAGATAACTCCTGCATGGTTGGATATAAACCATTCAAAAATTATATCTTGATCATATATTAGATTATCAAAAAAGCATTAGTAAATCCCATGTAACAAATATATTATAAACAAACTTTGACCAAAATATAAAAAAGCCTAGAAATTAAAAAGGAATTATAAAAATGAAAACTTCCTAAATTCTTTTCATTTGGAAATTTAGAGCCTTCTATTTAGCAACTCCAGGAAGAAAGGGGAATATGAATGAATTCAAATTTAAGAATTTCTGGGATGGGGCCCCTGGGTGGCTCAGTGGGTTAAAGCCTCTGCCTTCGGCTCAGGTCATGATTCAGGGTCCTGGGATCAAGCCCCTCATCGGGCTCTCTGCTCAGCAGGGAGCCTGCTTCCCCCTCTCCCTCTGCCTGCCTCTCTGCCTACTTGTGATCTCTCTCTCTCTCTGTCGAATAAATGGATGAAATCTTTAAAAGAACAAAGAATTTCTGGGGGAAAAAAGAATTTACATCTCAGAATCAATGGGATACATTTAAAGCAGTGACTAGAGGAAAATTCATAGTCTGAAATAAATAGCTGTAGCAATAAAAGCACACGAGTGAAAATAAATGGATTGAATTAGCAATTTGAAATGTCATTCAAAGCACGAAGTGAATAGAGCAAAGCACAATAAGAAAATAATAAAAATAAAGGAAAAAAACGTAATGAGGTACAGAACAGAAAAATATTAGATCAAATTAATAACTCAAAATCTTGGTTCTTTGAAGATTTTTTGAAGGTATTTAAAAAAAAGAAAATCTACTATCCAATGTCATCAAGATAAAGGAGAAAACACAAATATGCGAAATATCTATTGGTACAGGGAAAATTTAAAACAACAACCCCATTTTTACAGGACTGTGCAAATGCATTTGAAAACTAGTGAAATTAACAATCTCTTAGGAAAATAAAATTGACCCGAGTTGATCCCATCACAAATCAAAAACTTTCACTGGTTCCCACAGAAGTTAAAAGTTATCAAGGCATCAGCCCACAAAATTCACCAGCCCCAGATGCTATCACAGAGGAGTTCTACCAAATATTAAAAGACCAGATAATCTCAAAGTTAAAAATGTTGTTTCAGACCATAGAAAATGAATCAAGACTTTTAAATGCATTTTATGAATCAATATTAGATACAAATAAATACACAAAAAAGAAAATGTAGATCGTTGGTTGCTTGTTAATATCAATAAAAAAAAAACACTATTGTATTAGCAAATATTGAAAAACCACATTAAGAAAAGAAGGACACCATGACTAAGTGGAATTTATACCATGAATGCAAATCTGATTTAGCATTAGGAAATCTAGTAATATAAATCTCCATGCCACTGGGTCTAAGAAAAAAAAAATCATATGATTATTTCGAAATGAATTTAAAAACACTGGCAAAATTCAACATCTGTCCTACTAAAAACTTCCAAGAAAATAGGTATGAATGGATACATTTTTAACATTGTAGCATACAGATACCTCAGTATTAAGGCTGGACTCTTACTGGGGAGAAGAGGAGTATTGTCTTCACCGTCAGGAACAAAGCAAGGATATTAAGCTTGTTATGAAATCTGATGCAAGTAAGCAAAGGATTACAATTAGGGCATAAGACATAGAATAAAAGGGAGACCGTTACTATAGCCGATATGACAGCACACGTCACATGCCCTAGAAAGGCAGCAATAAAACTAACTCAAACCTTTCATGAAAGAATCCATCGGGGTAGTAGGATCTAAACTTTACACACAAAAATCAATAACACTCCTATGTACAAAAAGTAACCAATTACAGAATAATGAAGGAAAAAACCCCATTTATAACAGGAACAAAACAGGTCATATGTTTAGGAATCAATTTAATAATTTAAGTGGATTAAATGTCCCATTAAAAGACAAATTTTCTCAGAATAAAGAAATCTAGCTACATGCTATTTACAAGAGCTATGTACCTAAAACATGATTATCTAGAAGGGTCAAAAACATAGAAAGGGCAAAAGAGAAACCACAAAGTATTTATTTTAAAGAGAGCTATATTAGCTACCTCAGAAAAGAGAAAAGCATGAAGGATAAAGAAGAAAAAGTCTTAATGATAAAAGCAATAATTAATCAAGAAGCTACAAAAATCGTGTCCTTTCCCACCTAACCCTGTGGCCTCAAAATAGTTAAAGCAATAGAAAAAGGGTGGATTATTAAGCTCACGACAAATCTATCTGCAGAGCAGGTATTTTAATAAATTTACAGTAGAAACTGATAGAACATTGTCCACTGCATAAATTGAATCCTTCAGTCCCCATGATAATCCTCTGAGGTGGATAGGAATTTATCTCCAGGGGAGGAAACTGGGGGCACAGAGTAGTTAAGTAACTTGCCCAAGGACACACAGCTAGTAAGTGCTGGACCCAGAAATCAAAACTTGGCCATCTGGCCCCAGAACCTGTGTGCTTTAGCTCTGAAGGTGGAAGGAAAGACCTAGTGGATTAGATGTGACTTAACTTACCTTAAAATAGCCTACTTGCATGACTTAGGTTTGTGGTTTACCATTTGTAAAATACGGCTGACCCTTGAGCAATGAGAGTTTAGGGGTGATGACCCCCCCAACCGGCCACGTAATTGAAAATTCATATATAATTTTTGCTCCTCAAAACTTAACTAGTAGTAACCTACGGCGAGTGGGAGCCTTACTGATGACATAAACAGTCGATAAATACCTATTGCGCCTTCTCTGTGTTATATACTATGGTCTTACAATAAAGGAAACTAGGACGAAGTGTAATTAAGAAAATGGATGTGATTTGAAGTTTGGGTTCGAGAGTGAACGGCCGAGAATTCTTGAGACATTTTTGGTGCAAAATAGGCGATTTTATTATAGCATGGGGACAGGATCTGTGGGCAGAAAGAGTTGCACTGGGGTTGGGGGAAGTGACTGACTACATACTTCGTAAGTAGTATGGTTGGGGAGAGTGTAAGTCTCGTGGGAATTTGGAAGCAAGGCTTTCAGGACCTTGAGGGGCCCCGTGCTGTGACGATAAGGTGACTTCTAGTCTCTAGCAAAGCGCCAACGTCAAGGCAGTCACGGGTTCCTGAGGAAGATCACACTCTGCGTGTCTCGGGTAGCATTAAGTGGGCCGCAAGCTGTCAGGAGATTTAATTTAAGCCAGATTTTTCTTGCCTCATCAAAAATCAAATACTAGGTTGGAAGTTACTTTGAAAAGCCTTACTCCTCAGCGTTGACCAGGAAAGAGTTTATGCTCATCCACAGCTGGCTGGAATTTTAATTGGTACCATCTCTCCGAAAAGAAAAGTTTGTATCAAAACACTTTGATAAAGCCCGCTAATTATGACCGTAAGGCTGCTTCAAACACCGGCATGGTGCTAATGATGAGCATTTATTGAGTTTTTATGATGCGCCGGGCCCGGTTCTGAGCGGTTTAACCACAACGGTCGCAGGTTACCTGTCGGCATGTGGCTTGTGCCTGCAGCCCCGCTCCTTCCTGAGGACATTGAGAGACACGGCCAGGACCCTCTCCGAGGATGCAGGGAGGATGGGAGCTCCTATCCTCTGTATTCTCCTCTTCCAAGTTCCCCCGATTGGCCAAGGAAGGAGACACCAAATCGTAGGGAGATTTCTGGAGTCTCCCCACTGCCCTTAAGTCGCAGCCAACCACAAGACTCACAATTATCTCCATTGCTAAGTAAGGTGGACAGTGACCACGGAGGAGCTGAAAGCACAGCTGAACTTGGGATGGATTTGGGGGCTGCTGTGGGAGACGCCCGGAACTCCTGGCTGGACCTCCCAGGGGGCTAAGACAGCTCAGGGGCCGCGCACCCTGTCCTTGCTTCATTTCCTTCTCTGCATTTTTCTGTATGTTTTGTCCCATCTCCGTTAGAGATTGCTTTCCCTTGATGAGGAACAGTACTGCCTGCTCATTCCCACACCTTCCAAGGGACGTGTGCTCGGGAACAATGGATTAACTGATCGCTTGCTTTGCTGCTCCCCGCGTTTACTCATATTGTCACTTGATGTCTCCTCTTGTATTGTGAGCAAAGCAGATTACAGAAAAGAATAAAGAACGTAACTATAGCTTGGCGTGGTCCAATCCAGCACGGCCGACTGATGTGTGCAGCTCTGCGTTTAAGCTCTTCCACAGATAGGCAGCTGGGGCACGTTATTTTCTCACTCAAGTTATGTTTGTATTTTCTCGGGTTGACATCTCAAGTTCACCGTGTAAGGGTTGCATTTAGAAATGTAAAGAAAACTATTTATTTTTTTTTTAAAGATTTTATTTATTTATTTATTTGACACAGAGAGAGAGAGCACAAGCAGGGGGAGCAGCAGAGGCAGAGGGGGAAGCAGGCTCCCCTTTGAGCAGGGAGCCCAGTGTGGGGCTTGATCCCAGGACCTCTGGAATTATGACCGGAGCTGAAGGCAGACACTCTACTGACTGAGCCACCCAGGTGCCCCAGGAAAAAAATTTGAAATGAAACTTTTGCATTTTACATTTTTTTTTCAGGTCAGCAAAAGCAGTTATGAAATTATACAGCACAGAGAAAAGGAAACGAAGAAATAAACAGAAAATCCCCAGCCCTGGTTTACCTCTCTGTTGGAACATTTGACCTCATTTGAAATGCTGCTTTTGGACTTAGGGGGAGGTCTCTTTGTCTGACCAGTGGTCCTACTGACAATTGGAAACCAAATTATTGTGTTCTTGGAATGTCTGCTCCAAAGGGGCTCGCCTTCGTTCTATACCAGATATTCTTCCATCAACTGGGAAGTGGGATTAGATGGCAGTTAGAGTCCAAAAAGTAAACTAATTAATTTAAAAAAGAATAAAATAGATATTTAATAGAATCATCTACTTAATTCATAACCCAGTGGCTTAGATTTCAAATTTCCAATTAAACTTCAAATCAATTTATTAATTCAATAAATATACCAACTGCTGTCCTGGGACATGGAGAGCACTATGGACAGGGGGTGGGTTAGGCCAGTACGGAGCACACTGTCCAGCAATTTCTCTGAAAATGTATCGCACCATTGGTTCAAACGCTGGTGTATCCGAAGATGAGAAACCATACAGTTCTTCAGAGAGGACATGATTTCCATGCATGCTAAATAGGTTTATTGCTGGGCTTATTCAGAGCATATAGATTTCCATTGGGTGATCCTCAGTAGATATTTTTCAGAAGCGCTGAGAAATTCGTTGACTTTCTTAAAAACCGTGCCCTCCGGGTGTCCATCATATTTTGAATTTTAAGTACCAAGGGCTAGTCCTTCAGAATTTCTCCCTGTGCTGTTCCTTCCGGGGGCTCCAGTCTCACTGGGCTCACTGGAGGGGTCAGCAGTTCTAGCTGATACATTGTAATTTTACTGTAGCAGGTGCTCGAATGTGGATTTCAGGCATCTGACTGTATTTCACCAAGCACCTTCTGACGGCATTTGAGCTCTCACATACCACTCCACGGTGTGTTTTCTCCCTTTACAATTCTGGTCTCCATGCGCCAACCCCCTCTTCTTTTAAGAAGAAAAATATTACCTATATTTTTTTTTTTAAAGAGGAAGGAAGAAAGAAAACTCCCCAGAGCAAAGACAGCCCTCTCTTGAAATGTTCGGGGAGGGAGATAGTGTTTAGAAAGCTGTTCAAGCTTTCCTTTTGCAGATGGCTCACTGCCTTGAAAATGCCACGATCATATGGCAGCTTTTATAAGTAAAAGAGGGAATGCGATACCTTGGCAGAGACTGGGGACTGGGGAGTGTTTTCATTTGCTGATGGTGAATCTGCTGGGCTCATGGTTGATAACAATTAGTGGGGCCTCCTTTAAAGAATGTCTAGGTAGTTTCCATACAGAAGAGGATCTTTGGTCCTTTCTGCTTTATGAAAACACAGAGTTAAAGGATCTCTCTGGCCTTGGAAGCCTTCCACGGTTGGCCAAGGCTACGAGGAGCCAAGAAGCGACACAGAGGATCCCAGTCACCCTGCGCTCTGCAGTGGCTGGAGGCCCCCCTCTGCCGCCGTGTCCAGGACCTTCCGAAGTGGGCCGGCCGCTAAGGCCAGGGCCCTCCACCATCACTGTGGCCTCGCCCCCTCCCTCTGCAGCGGGGGCTGCCCCTTGCTCCTTAGGCAAGCCCAGAAGGGAACCTCTTCCCTCACTTTTGTGTCACCCCCCGATGTTTGGGGCTCCTGATGTGTCGTTCACTCACCAAGCAAGTATTTTATTTGTGCACCTGTCATGGACTAGGCACTCTTCAAGGGCTCGGGGCGCACCAGTGAAGGCACAGACCGCAATCTCCACCCTGACAGAGCCTTCTGGGATAGTGGGACTAAGGCATCCAGTGTGTGGAACAGTCTGGAGTGGAGGATGGGGTGGGAAGTCAAGGGAAGGGACATCCGGGGTCCTGGATGCCCCGGGCAGTGGGCGGGGTGGTCCGTGCTGTGGCAGGACGGAAGACCCTAGTCGCCCTCCTGCCTGCTTCGCTGTTTTGCCCAGAGCCTCTCTGGTGTTGGGTGAGCCAGGAGTAAGAACCAGAAGGTAAGACACAGGAAGGTCAGGCTGAAAGTCAAGCGTGATGAGGCAGCCAATAAGCCTTTTGCTAGAGCTGTGGGATCGACAGCCGCGGGGGGCCTCTCATTTTCTGTAGGAAATCCTTCTTCCAATGCCTGGGCGTTCTTTTGGTTTGTTCCAAAGAGTGCGTTTGTACTTCATGAGTTCTGTCCTTCAAGGAAGAGAGTGAATTAATGAATTGCTAATGTTTCTCCCGGCTTCAGAAAATAAAGTTTGCGCATATGATATTTCAGCGCATCAGGCATTTATGTGGATTACAACCAGAACCTTTCTAATCGGTAGTTCAAATGTAGTCTGGTGATTTTTAACTCTGGCAAAAATAGATTTTTCTGGAGACATGTCATGGGAAACCGGATAAAGCCTCTCTCATCTGCTCAAGAGTCTGACACACATTCCAGCTGGTGTTCGGGGAGGCCAATGTTGGCTGAAGGCACAGCACGCCCCACTGTGGGAAATACGGAGAGGACCCAAAGCGGCAAAGTCTCCGAGACAGACCTAATGCCAGCACTTCCATCACCGCCGAAGCCGCGCCTCCCAACCGCTGTTTGAGGAGGAAAGGTGATCAGTCCGGTGAAGACCCAGCCTGTGCTCTATCGTTCTGAGCCGCTTTTGAGGAGAAGCATTTTTTGTAAAAAACGTCAATTTTTTTGTCTTTTTGTCAATCAATGTCTTCCTCTGATTACAGGACAGTAAGTCAGCGGTACCTCTCTTCCTCCTGCCCCTCCTCTCTCTCTCTATTTTTCTCTCTCACATCATGGAGTGATGATCTAAACTAATTCAGTAATAATTTACTGAACATGTAGTCATTCAGCACTTACGAAACTCCTACAACAGGGGAGGGGCCCCTGGTCAGGCTCTCAGATTAACCAGATGACCAAGAATCCGTCCCTCCTCTCTACAATCTCGACATCCAGTCAGGGAGCCAGGCACGTCTGTAAATGGTTTTATTCCATTTCAGATGAAGGATAAGTAAGCACAATGTAATACTGAGGGTCAAGAAAGGAGACGCCAGGTTTATCTGTGGAGATATCTCTATCTCTATCCCTATCTCTATATCTATCTCTCTATATATGGAATAGCTTCTTAAAGAAACAGGAATTGGAGAGATCATTTGAAAGAGGTTTAAAATTAAGAAGGCTACTTCAGGCAGAAGAAACAATGTACATGAAAAAAAAGGACCGATCATGCTAAGAAGAGTAGAACTTCATCAACTTGTAGGGCTTCTAAAGGCCCAGGTGAAAGTTTGAAATAGAAAACTACTGAATATTTTCAGGGTGCCTGGCTGGCTCAGTGGGTTAAGCGTCTGCCTTCAGCTCCGGTCATGATCCCAGGGCCCTGAGATCGAGTCCTGCATTGGGCTTTCCGCTCAGTCTGCTTCCCCCTCTCCCTCTGCCCCTACCACTCGTCTCGTGCTTGCTCTCTCTCTCTCTCTCTCTCAAATAAATAAATACATATTTTAAAAAAGGTAAAAGTTTGGGTTTAAAAAAAAGAAAACGACTGAATATTTTATAACAAAGGTGCCATTCTTTGCTTTGTATGTATGAAAACATGACGGTCGTGACAGATTTGGAAAAAGCAAGATGGTCGGAGAGGGGCTCCCGGTTCAGCTTCAGATGTGGGCAGCAGTCCCCCAGGAATGGATGCAAGGAAGTGGACTTCATTATTGTTTAGAGTGGCGTTTGAGAGGCTTTAATGACACATCTGAATAGGAGTCATGTTTTATATGTCTGTGGGGATTCTGTGGGAAATTCCACTTAGAGATGGTTATTTTTCGGGGGTTGAAAAATCTCACATCAAGATGTTAATCAGGCAAATCAGAACGTGGTTTTGCAGCACATCAGCTGGATCAAAGCTGCAGGCAGGGGTCTGTACGTCACCAGTACGGGAGGGTAGAACACATTGCCGAGGGAGGATTTGGGGGGTGGAAAGGGACGAGAGTGAGTACGAAGGTGAGTTGCAGCTGTAACGATGTCAACGGCAGCACCGGCACAGTCCCACTATCCATGGCCGTGGAAGCGAGCTTCCAGCGTGGCTCTGAATGATTCTCAGCCCCTGCCTGGTGTTCGTGTTTATGCCGGGTTGAATACTGACCCCCATCCACCCCCGCCAGTCGTGTCCATCAGAATCACAGAATGTGATATTTTTTGGAAAAAGGGTCTTGCAGATGTAACTGAGTTACGATGAGATCATACTGGATTGGGTGGGTCTCTAAGTCCAATGCTGATGTCTGTGTCAGGAGAGGGAGGTTTGCAGACCCAGACATAGCACCGAAGGCCGTGTGAAGATGGGTACAGAGATCAGACGATGTGTCTACAAACCAATGATGGCCAAGAACTGCCAGCAACCACCAGAAGCTAGGAGAGAGGTGAGGAAGAGGTCCTCCCTTCCAGGAGGATACAACTCTGCTGACACCTTGATTTTGGACCTCTCACCTCTCTCTCTCAAGAGAACGTCGTTGAAGCCACCTGACT
Source organism: Potos flavus (assembly GCA_028534135.1). Lineage (NCBI taxonomy): Eukaryota > Metazoa > Chordata > Mammalia > Carnivora > Procyonidae > Potos > Potos flavus. Next base: position 2,604,177 of record CM052886.1, read on the forward strand.
TGTGCTGTGCCGTCTTCTCTCATGCTGGACAGGGCCGGCCTGCCTGACCAATGGGACGCTGCTGGAATGACCACACGCGGCTGCCATCTTGTCTCGTGCATGGTGCTCTCCGGGCGCTGTGTCTGCTGTGTCTAAGGACACATACACAGCCGGGGGGAGAGGTTCGTGGGTGAGGAGCCGCAATCTCAGTGACCACCAGCACAGACTTGCTGGAGCGAGGTCAGGCCCCCCGAAGCAGACCAGATGGTCGCAGCCCCTTGCGGCATCTTGACTGCAATCTCCTGACCCCGACCCGCCCGGCTGAGCTGACCCCGGATTCCCGCCCCACAGAAATCGTGTGAGATACTAAGTGTATTTTTTTGAGCTGCTAAGTTTTGGGGGTAACTTGTTATACACGAATACCAGATGGATTCCCGTTCGGGAGCATTCTTTCCTTTCCCTGGCTGCAGTCGAACTAGGGCGTGCGGACTGTGAGTGAATAACTTGCATTTTACCTCCAGCCTATGCGAAGTTTGGCTCCTGAAGCCTTTTTCAAGGCCTACCCAACAATCATGGATTTTTTAGACCAGGATCATGGTTTCTTAGGCAGCACCCTTCCCTCCGAACTGGGTTTCTGACCTGTTTCCTTTCGGTCAGCTGTGTGGGGGAATGACCACACCCCAGTTCATTCCGGGACACGCCTTTTATCTTTGCTTCCTCTGGCCATGCTTCCTGGTGGACCGAGACTCAGGGGTGCAGTCTGGTATTGAACCTGCGTCCAGGTCACTGGTCAGCCGAGGAGTCTTATTAGCCTCTGTTGTCCAAAGCTCTAGTTGGTCTTACTCTCTTCTGTTTTAGGGCAGAAGCACTTGGCTTTTCTAACCAAACTTCCGTGGCTTCGAATGTTCTGTTTCCTTTAATCTCTTCTCGAAAACCATCAATGTGTTTCCCAAGCTTATTTCCTACCTTGCTAAGGGCAGCCCAAAGCACCCCAAACACCGTGACGCTTTGACCCCTTCCTGACCCACTGTGCTCTCCTGACCACGTTCGCTCAGGACACAGTTTCACCAAATATTTTGCCGTGGCACGAACAGATTCTCTAGGTTCCCGGCGGCCTGCTGCCTGCCTGCTAAAACAATGCCACGTATTTTAGGGTTTGATTAGCAAAGCACCCCACTTCCAGATAACAATTCCTGTATTGGTTACTGCAGGCTGATTGCTATAAACAACAAATGCCCAAGTTCCATTGGTTTAACAGAGAAAAGTAGAGAGCAGATGACATCTAATTACCTAGAATATCTCTGATCTTAAAATCTACACTGAACATGCGGGATGAAGTAAAGCATAAGCCCACTGAAACTACCTCTACGCCGTATAAAACAAGCTGATTTAGCTAAGCCAATCAGTTCTCCAGGCAGCCTCGTGCAGATGGGAAGAATGGAGGCTTTGGCTTCAGGCACATTCGGGTGAGAATCCAGATCTGCTTCTCCAGCTGGGAGACGCTCTTGGAGTCTCTAGCTCCCCATCTTTAAAATGTAGCAATCACACTACTGATTTTGTAAAGGTTTGATAGGATTAGGTAAAATAATACATAGACATCATAAGCACAGTGCCTAGAACATAACAAAATATATGCTAATAGCTACTTTATTCATTTTTAAAGAAAGGGTCCAAGCAGTGGCTGATTGTGGCCACAGCATAACCTCTACGGGACGTGAAGTTTCCTAATCTCCTTCACCCACAGGATCGAGTCAAGCTGATGAATGTGGGGAAAGTGGTCCTCCAGCAAGGAAGACTTTTATACATTTTTTTTTAAAGATTTTATTTATTTATTTGACACAGAGAGAGAGATCCCAAGTAGGCAGAGAGGCAGGCAGAGGGAGGGGGGAAGCAGGCTCCCTGCTGAGCAGAGAGCCAAATGCGGGGCTCGATCCCAGGACCCTGAGATCATGACCTGAGCCGAAGGCAGAGGCTTTAAGCCACTGAGCCACCCAGGCGCCCCAAGACTTTTATACTTTTGGAAGTAAAGTAAGTAGAGCATTTGGATGGAAAGGCTGAGTAGTTAGAAGTGATTTTTTTCCATGTTCTTTTATGGTTTCTTTACCACTTAGAATACCACAACTTTTATGGTATCCTCTTCCTCAGAGATGATGCTGAGGCGCGGGCCAAGATTCTTTCAACGTGGAAGAAAGTACTTCTTCTGCCCCGCTTTCTACTAACTCCAAGCTATAACGCCAGCTAGTTGCAACCCGGGGGACCTGGGAGAGACTAAGCCTGGGATAGGCTACGTGAGCTCTCGTTTTGTCTGAACTTTGCTGGAGGAAAACCCAAAACTTCTCGCTGATAGCACACTAGGAGTGTCTACGGAGTTTTGAGGCTGAGTTTCTAGTAATCACCCATGAGCTGTTCTTTTTTCTGGAGTGCCTGTCGTGCTATGTGCCCATAAACCAGCAGAGAATGCATTTTCAGGAATTCTGATTCTTGGTTCTCTTCCCAGAAGAGAGAGCATAATAGTGATAAGAGGACAAACCAAATAAGTAAGGAAGACTTCCGCCTGGGACTGTATTTTGTTCCCTTTCTAGTTTGTATTGTTTATCTCTTTCTCTCCCTCAATCAATCATCTATCATCTTTTATTTTAGAAAATGTTGGGAAGCACTCATCATATCTAACTTACGTATGGGCACTGCTTCATAAAGTACTGCTTTCAGCACTATAAATGGTTTCAGAATGTCTTCTGGGAGTTTGTTCACATCATCTTGAGTACAGTTTGCTTTGAGCAGTTTCTAAATATGACTCACTGTCGGAGTAAATCGATGGTTGAACCTCTTTTCTTATCATTATCTGGGCGGCCATTGTATTACTGTGGTAATGTGGTTACGTCTAATTCTGTGCCGTGCACTCAGTAATGTTTTGAGGTCCAAGGAACAATTAAATACAAGGCAAAAATACTAATTTCATAACAGGGCATTAACTAATCACTTTCTTTCTCAGTAATACAAATATTTGTAGATGTTACTGGTTCTCTATTCTATTTTTAAAAGGAATTTAATCTCGTTGTAGAATCTATTAGAAATAGGAAAAATTGAGGGAAACTTTATAAATTGTTACCTAAAAATAATTACAGATCCATTTCTCTATTTGTTTCTAGCAGGTTTTTTTCTATGCAAGTACACGTATATAAACTCCTGTTTATATGGTGAAAAGATTTGCTTATACAAATATGGATATAGAGAACAAAATTGGGGTAATCCTCTATGTGTTGTATTGTGTGCGACCGTTATGAAACGTTTTTGACTTAACATGATATAATGAGCATTTTTAGATGTTAGTAAATATATATATATTTAAAAGATTTTATTTATTTATTCATGAAAGAGAGAGAAAGAGAGAGAGAGGGAGGGAGGCAGAGGCAGAGGGAGAAGCAGGCAGACACTTAACTGACTGAGCCACTCAGGTGCCCTTGTTAGTAAATATATTTTAAAAAATAACCTAAAAGAGCCACCTAAATCTCAGTATAAGTTTGCGTTTTAACCATTCTCCCATTACTGGTGCTTCGGTTTTCTGTTACAAATAATGCGGTGAATGATACTTATCATTATAGTTTCTTTGTAACAAATTCCTGGAAGTAGAATCACTGATTCGAAGGGTACAATCTTTTTAAAAAACCTGTGCTGATTTGCATTCTTACCAATAATGCATATTCACAAAATAACTGCTTGAAAATCTTTCCTAAGATTAGAGATAAATATACTATAATGTATCATTGTTTCAGGTTGTAGTTCTATAATTTCTAATAAGATGGAATTGCCCCATACTTTTATCAGACATTTGTATTTCTTTACATTGGTAGAAAAAAAAAGACAAAGCAGAAGGTAGGTGGGGTGGAGGAGCAGAACCAGAGCAACTCAGGGAGTTTTCAAGTCAGGGTCCGCACGGAGGGAGGGAATCAGGGAATCGGAACAACTCTTGGCAGTGCATGCTGGGATTTGTAGTCCGTCTTGAGCTTCATTGGTTGGGAATATTAGGAGGACCCACCATAGAAGACCCCAACAGAGCCCAACTGGATGAATGTCCACTGAACACTAGGACAGTGGGGTAGAAATTAGCCCATCGACTTGTCCTGCACCTGAATATCCAAGGAAGAATTCTGATTGTCATCCAAGTGGATGGGGAATGGGTCCAAACCAAGGCACATACATATCCTGCCTATTGGTAAAAAAAAAAAAAAAAAAAAAAAAAAAAAAAAAAAAAAAATTCTGCTTAGAGCTTGACTTATTTTAACCACAAATAAACAAAGTATTCTGTGGAATACCAAAAAGGGAAAGTGAGTAACATCTTGAGTCATAGAGAGAATTTAACATAACTTTCAATTGCTTTTCTGCAGGAATAAGAAGAAAAATGTAGAAAACTGCTTGAAATCCTTAATAGGTTGTAAGATAGAATGAACTCTAAGAAACACAGAAGAAGAGAAGAGAGAGGATAAAAACTCAACAGAGTAGAATAAATATAGAGATGCATGAGGGAAGAAAGGACTATAGTGAAATTAAAAAAAAAACCATAATAGTATACTTAAGTCCATGTGAAAGACTCATTTACAAAATGATGACTGTATTTTGGAGTGGGAAGTGAGAAGAAATTCATTCCTCAATTCTCAATCCACATAGATATTTTTCTTTCTTTAAAAAACATAGACTTTATTTCTTAGAGTAGTTTTAGGTTCATAGCAAAATTACCCAGAAAGTGCCGAGAGGTCCTGTATATTCCCTGCCCCCACACATGCCCAGCTTTCCCACGATGCTATTTTTCTTTTTAGTTACAAGAGCTTGAAAAGATTCTGGAAGTATTGAAGTATGAATAGTTGACATTCAAAGGTGCAAAAACTTAACTTGCCTTCCATCATTCCCTCTGTACCCAGTGTCAGAAGACAGTTGTGCCATAGTCAACAAATTTTGAGATAAATGCCTGTTAGCCAGGAATTGTGTGCCCAGAGAAGTTGTCTTTTAGGCAGAAAGGCATTTAAAACATGTCTAGATATATAAGAACTGGAAAAATATACTGCAAATTTGCTCTTCTTGGGGAAAAATGAATACTTTGAAAACATACCAAGATGTATTGAAGCTATGACTTTAAGAGCAAAATATTCATGGATTAAAAGGGCTGGCAAGGCTTCCCTTCCTCATTTTCACTACAGATCCGGGCAACAGTGGAAGTAGGCTAGCAGGTGGACCCAACTTCGCTCAGTGGGCACACACGGGCTGGCTCTTCTCACAGGAAGCCCCCTGCCCCAGCCCCACCCCCACACAGAAACAGTCTCCTGCTCAGCTTCATGCACACTTAATACGGTTGCTATTTTTCCCTATTGAAACTTAATTTTGGTAAAATAGTTCCCTTGTTTGGACTCTGAGAATAGAGAATTAAAAAGTCAACAACAGAATCTATTTTGAAGTATATGATGCTATTTCTATTATAGAGTCTCCATTTTCTTAATTTCATCCCTAGGGTTATTTAAAATCTCTCCTTTAGTGATAATCAAAATATTCTCAAGGTTCATTAATTTAGGATTCTTTCAACATGTATTTATTTACTGATTGTTTTGTGCCAAGTTCCTGGGCTGGGCGCTGGGGCTAAAATGATGGTAAAAAGCAAACATGACCTCTGCCTTTGAATCAAAGAGATCCAGACCAAAACACATCATAAACTGTCAAAGACAAAGAGAAACTTAAAGCAGCAAGAAAAAAGCAAGTTGTCACCTATCTTCAAAAATATTAACATGTAGGGGTGTCTGGGTGGCTCAGTAGGTTAAGTGTCTGCCTTTGGCTCAGGTCATGATTCCAGGGTCATGGATCGAGCCCCATGCCAGGCTCTGTGCTCAGCAGGAGTCTGCTTAAGGAATTGTCTCTCTCCTTCTCCCTCTGCCCCTCCCCTTGCTCTAGCTCTTTCTCTCAAATAAATAAGTACATATATTTAAAATAAAAATTAAATAAAAGGAAAAAAGATCTCAAATCCCTAACTTAGCTTTCTATCTGAAGAAACTAGAAAAATATGAGAAAAGTAAAAAAAAAAAGCAGCGGTAGGCAGAATATAATAAAGATTAGTGGGGAATTAATGAAATAAGGAATAGAAAGCAATAGAGAAAAATCAACTAAACAAAAAAGTTTGTTCTTTGACAAGCCTTTAGCTAGACTGACCAAGAAAAAAAGAGAGACAATACTCAAGTTATTAAAATCAAGAATGAAAAAGGGGACATCATTACCAACTTTATAGAAATAAAAACGACTATAGGGAATGCTTTGAACAATTGTGCTCCCAAGGAATTATATAACCTAGATGAAAGGGCCAAATTCCCAGAAATACATAGACTTTCAAAAGGGGCTCATGAAGGAAGAAAAAAATACGAATAGCTATACGACAGGTGAAGAGATTCTTTTAATGTCTTTTTTATGTTATTTTCTAATATATCACTTTAATTCCCTTATTTCTTCTCTTATATTTCTTGAACTAAATTTATTCCCTGTGATTACAATTAATACTTTACGTTATAACCATTTAATATTTATTAGTATCAGTTTAATTTCAGTAGTGCACAACAATTTTGCTCCTTTTCAGCTTACTCTTTCCCCTCCGTTGTGCTATTATTGTACAAATCGCAACTTTACACACATATAATCCATCAACACAATTTTTCTGGTATTGCTTTATGCAGTTTTCCTTCAGCTAAAGAGGATGAAACCATTACAAGCAAAGACTGTTTATGCGTCTTTATATTTACCTATATCGTTACCTGTACCAGAGTTCTTTCTTCACGTGGATTGGGTTTCTGTCCATTGTCCTTGCATTTCAGTCTTAAGCACTCCTTAGTACCTCTTCTTGGGGATGCCTGCTCCTGACAAATGTTTTCAGCTTTTTGTTTTCCTGGGGATGTCTTCATTTCTCCTTCATTTTGGAAGGGTAGTTTTGTTGGATATAGAATTCTCATTTGACATTCTTTTCCTTTCAGAGCTTTGAATGTGTTATTCCACTGCTTTCTGGTCACCATGAGAAATTATATATATATATATACATAAAATATATATTACTAGTAAAACATATATACCAATAAAATATAACCAAATATAAAACCAAATATATATAAAAAACCAAATATATATACCAATAATATATATATTTTATTATATAATATATGTAAAATATATATCTATTTTAAAGATTTTTGTTTATTTATTTGAGAGAACGAGAGCATGAGTGGTGGAGAGGGGCAGAGGGAGAGGGAGAAGCAGACTCCCCACTGAGCAGGGAGCCAGACATGGGGTTTGATCCTAGGACCCAGGGATCATGACCCAGGCTGAAGGCAGACACTTAACCGACTGAGCCACCTAGGTGCCCCTAGATGTTAATATTTTTGAGAATAAGTGACAGCTTGTTTCTTTCTCGCTGATTTAAGTTTCTTTTTTCTGTCGCTGATGGTTTATGATGTATCTTGGTCTAGACCTCTTTGAATTTTTCCTATTTGGAGTTGATTGAACTTCTCTAATGCGTCAATTAACATTTTTAACAAGTCAAATTTGGGAAGTTTTCAGACACTATTTAAATGTTCTGTTTGCAGGGCACCTGGGTGGCTCAGTGGGTTAAAGCCTCTGTCTTCGGCTCAGGTTATGATCTCAGGGTCCTGGGATCAAGCCCCGCATCGGGCTCTCTGCTCAGCGGGGAGATTGCTTCTCCCTCTCTCTCTGCCTGCCTCTCTGCCTACTTGTGATCTCTCTCTCTCTCTGTCAAATGAATAAATAAAGTTTATTAAAAAAATAAATAAATGTTCTGTTTGCCCATTTCTTTCTCCCTTCTCTTTCTGGGACTCCCATTATGTATATGTTGGCCCAGTGGATGGTCCCATAGGTCTCTGAGGCTCCGTTAATTTTTTTTCATTCTTTTTTATTTGTGCGCCTCAGGCTGGATAGTATCGATTGACTAATTTTAAAGTTTACTGACTTCTTCTTCTGCCAGCTCAAATCTACATTAAGCTGCTCTAGTGAGTTTTTAAGTCAAATTACTGTACTTTTTGACTCCAGAATTTCTATTCAGTACCTTTCAAAATTTTCTTCTATTTTCGATATTTTCTATTTGGTGAGACATTTTTCTCATATTTTCCTCTAGTTCTTTAGACATGGTTTCTTTTATTTTTGAATGTATTTACAATAGCTGATTTAACATCTTAGTCTGATAAGTCCAACATGCCGGCTACCTCAGGAATCCTTTCTGCTGTATGTTTTTTCCCTGCACACGGGCCGTATCTC
>CM052886.1:2612944-2628059 GCA_028534135.1 Potos flavus
AATACCCAGTAGTGCAATTGCAGGGTCATAGGGTAGCTCTATTTTTAATTTCTTGAGGAATCTCCACACTGTTTTCCAAAGTGGCTGCACCAACTTGCATTCCCACCAACAGTGGAAGAGGGTTCCCCTTTCTCCACATCCTCCATTGGAGACTTATCTTGAAGGAGTTCAATGGGCAGAGCAGGGCTGGAGGAAAGGGTCAGGAGTAGAGCATGAGAATGGCAAGGAGGTGGAGAAGGGTGGGGTTCAAAGGGGATGCTGAGGAAATGGGGTTCCATGTGGCATTTAGATTGAGAAAGTTATTTCAGTCAGACATCAGAGGGCCCTCAGTGGTATGTTAAGGAGTTTGGCCTTTCTAACAAATGCAAATAGGTGGTGGAGTCTATCTTTTCCCAGAAGTTAAGAAAAATCCCCTTAAAGATACCTCCAGCCTTTGCTTTAAAAGAGTGAGAGCTACACACCACGATTTTTCCAGCCTGCTAGCTCCCAGCTGGCATGGAGAGATAGGACCGGCCCAATTTCAATTTTGCTATCTCTTCTACAAACACATTAGAGCATGACCAGCAATAAAAATGGAAAACTCATCCTGCGGCTTGATAAATACCTCTTGAGAAGTGCCAGTTTTCCTGGGGGCAGCTTCATCTTATACATGATGGGAGGCCTAATGAGGAGGGCCACTCCACAAGTATGAATTGATGGGAAAGAAAATGCATAAAAGATTTAGTTTAAGTTCTCCCCGGTAACATACTATTGTTTCACAGAATTTCTCCACAACAATAATCTTACATGTCTCTTTAAAGCAAAACAAGTGCATTAGAACTGTTTAGCAATTTCTGGTATGAACCCTACCAGGTAGAAAGGGAAAATAAGGGAATGGCTAGTCTTTGTAGCATGAGACATGTGGAAAGCAGGTCCTATGGAGAGATGACTAACATACAAATCATCAGCACACACGAAGTTTACCTGAGTCGTATGTGGCAGTAACTATTAGATGCTAGTCTCCGCCCCTCCTCCCCCCCCTCCCCCCCCCGGGGATTGCTCCTAACTGTGGCCTGGGCTTATGCTTAATCCATAGAAAGTCCTTATAACATGTTATTTTTCTGTTATTAATATTCCTGTCCGTGAACTTACTGAAAATGAGAGTCAGTAAAAACACATTCTTTCTGGTGGGAACATATCATCCCTCTCAGGTATATATTTAAAAAAGAAAAAAACAAGAAACTAGGTTGAGAGGAATTAATCTCTTGCCCGTGTGGAGAGTAAAGGCTGGCGTGTGATCATGGTGCACGTTTCCTGCTGAATCTGGCCCGCGTCTGCTCTCATGTGTCTCCCTTGATGTTTCATAAGCTTGCAACTCCACAGGTCTTTACTTACAGGCTCTTGCTAGATTGCATGAAACAAATGGTTACTTCCCATGACTACCTGCCTTGTGTTCTAATCAAGAACCTTCTGAAATAATCATTTTTCCCGCATAAAATAAAAATAATGAAAGCTTTGAATTTCCATTACACAGCCTCTCTACATGCTCCTTCTAAGTATTTTTACCCTATTGTTATAGGTCTGGACAAAATAGAGAAATAATAACTTTCTCCATTTGGATCTGAAAGTAGCGTGCCTTCCTTATGCATGATTTTGGATGAGTGCTGCCCAGTAGAACTTTCTACAGTGGTCATTGAACACCGGACGTGTTGCTGGTGTGACTGAGGAAATTTTACCTTTTTTTGTTGTTAATTAATTTAAATTTAGATGGACCCAAGGTATTAGGGGCTACTGTACTGGACGGTGTGATTCTAGATAACTCAGCGTGGAGATCAAATCATAATAACTCAGCATGCTGAGGAAAACCTTATTAACTCATGGTTGAACGCGTACTTCCCTTTGAACTCAGGTGAAGATCTCCGTGTGTGTATGTGGGGGTGCTTCTGTCTTTGTGTTTTATATTTTTAAACTAAGAATTAGTGAGCTCTAATTTACACATAATAAAATTCACCAATATTTAGTTACGATTCAATGAGTTTTAATAAGCACTTAAATTCTGTAACCACCACCGCCACCACAATCATGACAATGGGACATTTCCTTCCCTTCAGAATATTCCCTTGCACACCTTTACAGTCACCCATGTCCCTCACCCCAGCCCGTGACACTGCGGATATCCTTTCTGTCGTTAGAACTTCACTGTTCCTTTTTGTCCGACTTGATCTCACTGTCCTGTTTTTGGGATCTCCCCATGTCGTGTTTTGTATCAGTAGTTTCTTCTACTGATGAATACTATGCCATTATATGCATCTGACACAGTTTGTCTTTACACCCGTGGATGGACATTTGGATTGTTCACATTGTTTTGCTCTTATGAATAAGTCTGGGTGAAAAGAATTATTAAAATTTATTTTTGGTAGGTTGGAGAGAGGTTGCTGTGCTGTACGGTAAATGCGTGTTTAACGTAAGAAACTGCCAATCTGTCTTCCAAAACACCTGTCCATTTTGCACACCCCCTGGGTATATATGAGAGCTCCAGTTTTTCCTGGTATCTGCCAGTAGGTAGCAAGATTCGTCTTTAACATTTAACCATTCTAGGGCCTGGGGCTGATGGACATACGGTGAGATGCGAGCCAGAGGAACTCAAGATAATAAGGCCAAAGCCTTGACTAGATCAGAATGCTGATAATACGTTTGGACCATATTCATTTTTTCCCCTCGTAAACACCCCCACTCGGCGTTCGAGGGCACGGGCTGGCCATCCTTGTCATGTTGGCCGTATGATGGACATGTTACTTGTCCTTTTCATCTCAGTGTCTTCCACATTGCTTCGGTGTCCTCGGCTGAAAACCAGGTTGAAGGGTACAGCATCGCAGGATGCGGTGAAGATTGGAAGGGTGACCCATGCTCAGAGCTTTAGGCCAGTGTCTGGTGTGGGGTTCAGTGTCCAACACATGTTAGCAACGTTGCCCTTGCATGGTGACATCTGACTGCCTGCAAGGCTCCAATCCCTTCTTGCCTCTGAGCAGACTTGATCTAACGACTCTCCATTTTAAACACAAATGATACAGTTAAATACTCTTATCAGGATTTTAAAAATTTTTTTATTATTTTCCACAATCTGGTATTTGTTCTCCATTTCTAATTAAAACTCTTATTGAAAGACCTTAGTTTCCAAACATTTCCAGAAGGTGAAATATTTTATGACAAAAAATATGGAGAAGGGGCGCTCGGCTGGCTCGGTCGGTGGAGCATGGGACTCCTGATCTTGGGGTCATGAGTTCAAGCCTCATATTGGGTGTTGAGATTACTTTAAAAAAATGGAGAATTGATGAAATAGGACAAGCCCATCATACTGGAACATTTGTCATTTCCTAAGTGTGACCTTCAATTTTGCTTTTTCTGGATTTTTATCTGTAGTATCCTTTTCTCCAATCCTACTTCTGCTTGACGATCTAGCTCACACATAAAATCCTCCTGAAGCCTTCCTTTCTCCCTGAGCCACGGTGAACCTTCTGTACTAATCCTCACAGGAAGTCTGGGGTAGAACTCTCTCTGCCTTTCTTCTCTTATGATTCTGTATGTACTTCCGCTGGAGCACATATTACATTTGTCTTGTATGAGAGTAATTTGTAAAAATCTCCCTGAGTAGAGGGAGCTAATTTTATACGAATTTTCCTCAAACCCCTTAGTACACTAAAACATATAGTAGGTCCTTATCAAGTCTTCAATAAATAAGCTTAAGCTAGAATAAAGAAAGCATCAAGATTTCAAAATCTTGATCTAGCCAAGGGTATTAAAAATCACACATGAATATTCTTGTTACTGGTCTCAGTCACCCACTGATGGATGAGATGGTTCAAAGCGGTTCATTTATGAATGTAACTTGTGTGTTTAAACAATGGGTCCCATCCTGATTCCTCTCATTAGCCTCTCCTGGTAGAAAGAGTGTATTTCTAAACACATTTTACACATACTACATTTCTTATTAAGTGTGAAACTCAGCCACTGTTTGAATGTGCTAATGCCGCAAATTAGGAAATGAATCTTACGGAAATTCACCTTGAAATAAACACACAAATTATAAACTTAATTACATAAATGAAGAACTTCTCGCTGGGGCTTTCTTATATAACATTTGGTCATTATCTGCAACACAGTTTCAGTTGTATACGGAAATATTTTTGTACATTTCGAGTACTTTGGTCTTACAGTTAAGTGTACACACACATATACATACACACATCACACACATTCACACTCACACACACATACACACAAGCATGCACGCACACGTGTACAACCAGTTCGCCCAAGTGAATAACTATTGTGCCTTTAAATTGAGAGTCATTCCTTTTACTTTAAGACATTGAATTTTTTTTAAACTTCAACTAAAGTTAGTTTCTCAAGGCTTTCCTCATGTTTCACGTTACTGGACTCTAATCTAGGACTTGGATTTTGGTGCCAGTCTTTTAGCTTTCATGCATTAGTTAAAAGTCTAAGAATGATCTTGCCCCCTCCCCCTCCATGGCTCATGAGAACATGGAGAGATGTAAATAACCTGTAGCTAAAAAAAAGGGGAAAATGGTGCCAAAAAGAGTTGTACCTAAGGAACAGTCCATTTATTACAGAGAGCTCACATAATTTAATACATTTATTTTCTTACAAAAAGGGACAAATTAAAACCTGATCGAATTTTAAATGTTTGACTAGAAGAAAAAGTTTTGTTAAGGGAAAAATCTCCTATACCTCAAACTGTTCCAATATTAAAACTAAAGACGGGCGACCCCCAGAAGGCACTAAAAAAGGATTGTTATACAGAATGTGCTTTTGACTAGATAGGTAGATTTATGAGGTGGCTTTGGGGACACAATCTGATCTGGGAATGGGACATTCATCCACAAGTTTGCACTTTTATCTTTATTGATATTTTTCACCTTGATGATAATGTTCATAAAGTTTATAATTTCATAGAACAAATGGTGTAGTCACTTGCGTTGTACAACTTATAGAGCTGATTTTGTATACTATCATATTTTATATTCTGTCATATTTTCAATAAATGTACATATTCTTTTCTTAAGTGTTGGTTTTTTTTTTTTTTTTTTTAAGTGTTGGGATTTTAAGTTGTTTTAATGCACAGTTGGAGTGGGGGCTCTTTCCCTACCTCCTGCCTTGTGAAATCAGGACCATGGACAACCGCCAACATATTAGTTGTATTTACACTTTCTTTCAATGCTGAGACTTTTATGATTTGTGTTTAGTCTTTCTCTTTCTTACTGAGGTTGGGCCCTAATTTATTGAACATGATGGATTTTCCTGTATAAATTTCTTTTTTTCTAAAACATGTAAATGTTATTTATTTTTACTTTTTTGGTTCTTAAATCGGTCTGTATAAATTTCTAAAAAAATACTAGACATAGTAATTGGGTAATGAAGAAAAAGTGAATGAAGAACTATATTTTACCTCATATCATCTGTAAATGGTATTGCCTGCATCATCAACCCTGTTACTTTAGTTTATATCATTGTGTCTATTACACTTTTTATTATTCCATTCTTAAAATTCATTTTCCATGGATACATAGAGTTTTAGGTATTTTATGAAGGATTAATAAGGGATAGATTTCTTTTGAATTTCCAATTTAATTATGCCCCTAAATTTACCTGGTTACTGGAAGTCACTTGACATCATATTAAGCTACACGATTCTGAAAATTGTGCTTTGGAAAAAATGAAATATTGAAACTGAAAATCCTCAAACTTGATCTGTAGTTTTAATTCTACATCAACATGCATTAAAAAAAACCTAATTTTAGTCTGACTTTATTGCATTTGACACTTTCATCCATGTTTGGAGCACCTTTACTTTGAGTAAGGGACTGAAATACCATTTCCCACTGAATACAAGCGTAGTGTTCTTTGAAGTTTTTCCATTGTTAATATTAAGTTCTGTGCTTGATCTTTAGCTCTGTTTGCCTCTGGCTGCAGGATATGAGTATCCATTTACATTTTGCCAAAGAAGTTTACTGACCTTCATATTATGCTCTAAATTGTGACTAATGATCTGAGCCTGTCATTTCTCTATTTAAGGAATGGCACTTAGGAATATCCACCCAAATTACAGTCCTTATAATTCCCACTTCCCTCCCCCCCGCTTTTTTTTTTTTTTCAAATGCTACAAGATACTGCAAGAGCTGGTGTATTTCCTTCAACGTTTATCCCTGCTCTAGTTTACACAGGCAGAGGCCTTAACACTCATACCTCTATGATGTACCTGATGTACTCATACCTCTATGATGTACCTGATGTACTCATACCTCTATGATGTACCTGATGTACTCATACCTCTATGATGTACCTGATGTACCTGATGGGTCCTCTGAATACACCTGCTGCTGCCAATCATAGCAACTTCACTGTCTCAGGGCAGGCAGGCATCCAATTCCAGAATCCCATCCGATCCAGAATCCCTTCTTAGGACCTCGACTGTCACCAGCCACATGAGACTGAGTTTCCTAAAAGCAGCTCCCACTCCAGTGTTCAGTGGGTGTGATTTGCGGAAGGGAATGTGCCCCAGGAAAGAGCTGTAGGTGGTAAAGCCCAGGAGGGCAGGGAAGTAACTGAGCAAGCTGGTCTCAGGTCAGGTGTGCTTCCTGTGGCCTGACCCGCAGAGGGAGAGTCAGCGCCGCAGCAGAAACCGCACCGGGGGCATGCAAGGGCGCAGCTGTGAGCCTTTAGCGGCCGCACTCACGCTGGGGGATGGTTTGCTGCGCAGTAGAGGTCACGTGGCAGGTCATCACAGCACCATGGACAGCTAGTTAACTAAAAGTATGAGGCCTAGAGAAACATGTGAAGTCCAGAATGTGGGTGCATTAATTTGCTGGGGCGACATAACAAAATACCACAGGAAGGTTTAAACAGCAGAACGTTATTTTCTTATGGTTCTGGAAGCTGGAAGTCAGAGATGAAGGGGTTGGCAGGCGTGGGTTCTCCTCAGGCCTCTGTCTTTGGCTTGTGAGTGGCCACCTGTGTGCTCACGGGGTCTTTCCTCTGTGTGCCTGCATTCTCGTCTCCTCATCTTATAAAGACAGTAGTTAGATTAAACTAAGGCCCATCCCAATGACCTCATTTTAACCCAACTACTGCTTTAAAGGCTCTTTCTCCAAATACAGTCACATTCTGAGGTACAGAGGATGAGAGCTTTAAAGACGAGCTTTGAGGGACTATCATTTAATGCTAGTCCAAACAGGGAGGGGGGACGGGAACCTGTTACAGATTAAAAAACAACAACACAGTGTAAGAGATGGGCCTTTCCTGATCCTACTTCAAGCAAATCAACAATTAAAAGTTATTTTTGAGTGAATCAAGAAATCCAAATTCAGACTCGGTATTGCAAGATATCAAGAAATACATTTTAATTTTGTTAAGTGCATTAATGGTGGTTTTATTTTTATAAAAATGTCCTCCTATGAAAATAGGTACCGAGCACATATGGGTGCAATGGTATTGATGTCTGGGATTTATTGTAATGAGCCTGGATGTGCTCGCTCCCACCAGAAAAGCAGAAGGTGTATTGATGAAAGATTAAAGGTAAAACTCAGACATGTTTGAAACTGGGTGGTTGAAGTTTCATTGTACCGTTTTTTCTAATTTTTTGCATTTTAAAAATGCTCATAAAAATGGTAATTAAAATAAATTAAGAATTATGTTCACCTTGTTCCATGTAAAGAACCTATTCTTTGCACGTTGGGGTGAACAGAGTAAGGTTTTTTGTTATTCCGCTAGCCACTCCTCCGTTTGTCCTACTAGAGAATTCCTTCGGGACAGCAGTCATCTACTCCTAGATTTTCTGTTTGTGTCGCTGAACCCTGAACCAGCTCTGACCATGGCCTTTCAAGTCCTGAGGTAAAATATTCTCCAGACGTTCCTGACTGTTCCTACTTCCACTCCCCACGTGCTGACCACACCCTTCTCTTACCGTATTCTACCACGTGTTAGCGTGAGTAATGCCTTTGTTTTATCTTCACTATTCAAATGGGAGTTCCTTGAGGGTAGATAGTGAGTTTTAGTTATCTTTTATATCCATTACATTTTTCACAGGGTCTTGCACAAAGTAAATTCTCAAGAAATATGGGAATTAGCTATAGATTAGAATGTTAGGTTCGTATAAACATTAAACATTTTTTTTGCATGTATTGTTTTCTAGCCCAAATAATTTGGATAATTCCCCTAGTTTTTTTTTTTTTTCTGAATGATTTTAACTTCTAAATTTCTCATATAATATCCTTTTTTTCCAGTAGAGACAAGACACATATTTAGATAATAACTCTTATGCAAAATTTAACAGGCATAGAAAAAGAGGTAGCATGAGTAACAACTGGAATTTCTTTTGAATACTCTAAAGAATTTATTATTATAGAGTCAAGATCACCATACTGATTGATGGCCAATGTATGAAGACAAACATTTATGGAGTAAGTTAATATCTATTTCAGACCTGTTCTTTTTAAGATCCTTCCCCAGTTGATGCTGTAAGGGGTGACAACCAAAGTTGTTGTTCTTTAGAAGATTTATTAATTTATTTTAGAGAGAGGGATGGGGGAGGGGAAGAAGGAGAAGGAGAGAAAATCTCAAACAAACTCTTTGTGGAGCACAGAGCCCGACGCAGGGGTCCAGCCCAGGACTCGGAGATCATGACCTGAGCTGAAACCAAGAGTCAGATGCCCAACCGACTGAACCACCCAGGACCTACCCCCCCTTCTTTTTTGAGATAAGGTTGTAAATTTCCTACTGACTGAGTGCCATTGAGATGCTTGGGTCTCTCTGGTGCAGGTGACAATACCGAAGCATGGGCATAGTGGTCTGGCTCCCCCCAACCCCCAGTCTTCTAGGAGATAATGACAGTCTCTTGCGTCCTGGTGGCTGGCACATGCAACTGCCTGCAGGAAACGCAGTAGCCGTCCACTGAGGTCAGCGATGGCAAGTCTCAGGCACTTACAGGAAGACAGCGTGGTCCTGTTTCTTTGACCCTTTCTCAAACTCAAAAGAAAAGGACAAACCCAGAGGCTAAGGTGTCTTGATATAATAGAGGATTTTACTCCGGAGTTTTGGTTTCTTCCCCTGTAGGCTTTGGTCTCTTTCTGCTTTTAAAATATCTCCGTTGGCAGCCTGAAAATTGCTGAGCGTGTTGATAAAATTCAGATCGCAAAACTAAGTCCCAGCTGGAAAATGGGCCCTTTGGGTTTTGGATATTCTTTGTGGTGATGCATAAGATTTCTTCTTTTCTGCTTCCTCTGTTCTGACCGTTGTTTTATTTCTTTAGTGGAAGCCTGAAAAATCTGCTATGGCTAAGAAATGTCATGTTCTAGAAAGATTAATTCATGAAATAACTTGTCTTCATGGGCAACATATTGGAATTTTAAAAGTCCTTAGTAAATAAAAAAGAGTCCTGGGGACTCTTTCCAAAGTCTCAACTGAAGGGCACATAATTTAAACCAATTCTACCTTATTTTTGTTATTTCACTGTTTTTTGCTTTTTAACTAAACAGGTAGAAACCCCAACAATAACACCAGCTTGGGAAAAGGGCTTAAAAGCATGCCATCTCATAAAACAAGTTGCCAGTTCCCTTTGACCCACACTTCCTTTTTGGCCTCCAATTTCCATTTGGATCCATTTGTGCTAAACCAGCAATAACAAGAACAAAATACAACGAAAGTAGCCTCATTATTTCCCAGCCGAGGACACACGTGGGCCATATGGACCCCGCACTGATGTTCGGCTCTTAAGTCTATGGCACGGCATTCACGGTTTATCTCCAGAAGATCGGGCAGATGGAGAAGCCATGTCACATGCAAGGGAAACTCTTATTCAAAGTGCAAATAGCTGAAATAATAAGGAAGGAAATTCTGCAAAGAGGTAAACTACTTTCAAGTGATTTTTCTTTCCTTTTATAACGTTACCAAGTATGAAAATTCACAGAGGTAAAGATGTGGCAGAGAAGAAAAGCGAAACTATAAAGTTTCTATTTAAAGTGGAGCGCTAACAGCCATGAGCAGCGGGCCACAGAAATCCCAACGATTCTCCATCAGAAAATGCCACAAGAAACTAGTCTATATTTCTTCTTTCTTTTTTGTCCCAGTGGTAGAACGAGATAGTAATATTAACAAAATATATAGTTCATTTTTTTCCAGACTAAAAGAGGCGAGATTCCTTTTCTCTTCCTCCTCTAAAATATCAATACAACACAACACAACACAACACAACACATACACACACACACACACACACACACACACACACAAGCACACCCATGTGCACACACACACAGAAATCACCACACAAGTGTTGGTTGTGACAGCTGTCACATGGCATTAATGGATTATATCAGATGGCACAGCGTGGGAACAACTCTGCCAGTGAGGGATTTGTGGTTTTTGTTGCTATTTCTGAACGTAGAAACTGTATCAAGAAGAATGTGATTTGTTTCTATAAGAGGAATGAGTAACTCTTTTGTAGGGTCACTGAGGTATGACAAAAACTGCCATACTTTATTAGACTAGCTTGTCGTACACTGTTTAGTGAATTACCTTTCAGTCTTTTTGTCAGTTATTCTGACAGACCCGAGAGACCTCAAATTTTAAGGGAATATTTCATTTTATAGTGGAAAAGGAGGTTGCGGGGGAGAGGAAGCAAGAATATTGGGAGGCACAAACAACATGTGGAAAATCTAAGTCCTCCTGGGTGTCGTTGGAATATATTTCAAAACGTCACAAAATGAAATTTGAGACCAAGTTTTCCAGAATCCCATAATTCAGAAAACCCTCAAGTCTGGCTTCTGTGTGAAGGCTATTCTGTCCTATTAATGTTAGTATAGTATTATTCTCACCGAACTACGAATTTCTGAGGCTGCGGGAGTTATCGTGGGTTAGACCAAAGTAGAATGTGTATTAGCTTACTAGTTAGACTTTTCCTATCACACATGCATTTTGTTGTTTTTATTTTTTAACTCTGGCACGGATTAGAGTAGCCATATCCCCTATGATTAAAAAATGCAAGCATCTATTTTTATGCAAATTTTCTCATCTAAGAGAAATTTCCCCTTGACAATGCTGGCACATTATATATGTTGATAATAAATAGTAATTTATGCTTGGTATTATGGAAGGAAAGTCACAAAAAGGTCTTTGATCTCTATGGACCCGAGTAGATAAAACAGGATACTGCAATTAGCAACTAATGTAAGCCCTGGAGAGGCATAAAGAATGAGAGGAGGAATATGCGTTTTTCTTCTGGAAGGATTTTAAAAGAACTAGAGCGAAGAAGGATATTAAGGGGGTGAGATAATGGTCTCTTTTATATGTCTACTAGGGTAGCAATGTCCATTGTTATCTGTCTGAAAAACATCCGTTAAGCATCTAATGACACACCGAAGGATAATAACACTAATTCAATCTTTTAGCCCAGAAATAATTTACCAAAGTGGTTAGTACCCTAAGATTCAGCTTGGAAAAGTAGACTCCATCAACATTTGCTAGAAGGAATCCATTGATTTAAAGCAAGGCATGCCACTGTTTTGGGGATGTAAAGTCAAATTCTTTGTGGAATTTGGTGGTATTCTCGCTGTCTCTTAAAACCATCATATCTTTTATTTTTTGAATTTCAAAGAAATTAATTGAATTTTGAGAATCTTTGGAACACCAAAGCATGCACTTAAAACCATTGGCAGGAGAAGCAATTTCAGAAAACCAGGCTTGGAATTTCTGAACTATGGGAAATAATTATCTACTCAGTTAATCCAATAAATTTCTGGTTATGAATTAATAGTAACAATGTTATCATTTTTTACTGCCATATAACCAATGGGAGAAATGGTGGCAAATCATGAGCATACAGATGATTGATCACATGGGAACAAACCTTATGCACCCACGATCCAGGAGGTGAGACTGAGCAGTGTCATACCTGAGAAGCCCCTTGACCTCTTCCCGGTAGGTAACCACCATGTTGACTTCTAACATGATGGATTCGTACTTGATTCTCAGGCAAAAGGAAACCTATTCATGTATTCCTCCTATCTTGTTCCTTTCACTCATTACAATGCTTGTGGGTTTCGCCTCTTGGGTATAGTGGTAGTTTGTTCATTTTCATTCCTTTGTGACACTCCACTGTATTCCACAGTGTATTATCACAAACCACAATGTGTTTGTCATGAGAAAATATCACAGAAACACAAACTGATGAAAATTCTACGCGTAGTATCCGAGACCTCTGGAGCCCACGTGCATGCCTGGATGTTGGGTATACCCTTTAAGGAGGGATTCTGTTTCTAAGGCACACATGCATTTAAACCCAGAGGACGAAGCCTGTGTTTCCAAAGTGGGTTCTGGCTTACCATCTGCAGAGTGTGAGGGCTCCTGCTGCTCCAAATCCTTGCCACTTATCCTCTTAGTCTTCTGAATTGTAGCTCTTCTGGTGGGTGACTGGTGATGCCTCCTTGTGGTTTTAATTAAAGTTCCTCGACGACTCATGACATAAAGCACTGTTTCCATCGATAGCTCTCTTGCAAGTGATTGTTCAAGCCACTTGTCCATTATTTCCTTTCCTTTTTGTGTGTAATTTGGTCATTGCTTTATGGGAGGTTTTTGCAGACTCTGGATTTGAGGACATTTTAGCTGTATGTCGTATGGCAGCTTCTCCAACCCCTTGGCTTGCCTTCTTACCCTCTCAGTGATGTCCTTGGATGAATATAAGTTCTTCATTAATTAATTAATTTTATTTTTAATTAAGTTCTTCATTAATTAATTAATTTTATTTTTAAAAGATTTTATTTATTTATTTGTCGGAGAGAGATAGCAAAAGAGAGAGAGAGAGCAGAAGCAGGGGAAACGCAGGTAGAGGGAGAAGCAGACTCCCCGCTGAGCAACGAGCCAGATGTGGGGCTCGATCCCAGGACTCTGAGATCATGACACGAGCTGAAGGCAGATGCCTGACTGACTGAGTCACGCAGGGCTCCTTATAAGTTCTTAATTTAAATGCAGCCTCATTTATCAGTCTTTTTCCTTATGGAAAACACATTTTGTGTCTATTAAATATCTGCCTGGGTGCCTGAACAGCTCAGTCCGTGAAGTGTCTGCCTTCGGCTGGGGTCATGATCCCAGGGTCCTGGGTTTGAGTCCCACATCGGGCTCCCTGCTCAGTGGGGAGTCTGCTTCTCCCTCTGCCTGCCGCTCCCCCTGCTTTTGCTCTCTCTCTCACTCTGACAAGAAAATAAATAAAATCTTAAAAAAAAAAAAAGAAATATCTGCCTACCCTAAGGTCATAAAGATATCCTTTTATATTATCAGCTGGAACAGTGATATCCGATATAGTAGCCACTAGCCACAAGTGGGTATTTAAAATTAAGTTAGGTAACACAAAGTAAAAATAAGAAGTAAGTGATTCGATGACAGTGGTGACATTTCAAGTGCTCAAAAGTAGTGGCCACCAGGTGAAACAGGGCAGATATGAAGCATTTCTGTTGCTGAGGAAAGTTCTGTTGGATAGCACTCTGCAGGGAACTCTGACCTTACCATAACGCAGGGCGTTTTGTTGTGCTGTGAGCTACAAGTCATTTTACTTTTTCCCTATATTGATACCCAGTTGACCCAGCATAAACTTTTGAAAAGACTTTTCTTTCTCCACTGCTCTATGATACAGACTTTGTCATAATAAAGTGTTCACTGGGGGGAAGTTTTGTTTATGGACTCTTACTATTTTATTTCTATTTGTGTATTCATGTATCAATAACACATCTCTTAATTACTGTGGCTTTATAGAATTCTCGCTACCCAATACCTTATTTTGAAATAATTTTGGCATTTTGCTTCTGTATAAATTTTAGAAACATCTTACAAATTTCTACCAAAAATATTACTTTTCTGGGGATTTTATTAGGATTTCATGAAATTTGTGTAACCACATGAGAGAGAGTTGGCATGCAAGGTGTATCTTCCGCTGCAAATTTCTCTGGTATATATTTTTCTGTATAAAAAACACTGCATGACAATGATTCGCACACTTGTAATAGGAATAAATGTGCTTTTAAAGATGTTATATCAAGTCGTTTAGTAACTTTTGCTCTTTTTTAAAAATTTAAGACAAAAAATCATAAAGCGGTTGTAAGACAGTACAAGGCTTTTTAAAATCCTGAATCATTGGTGCTCCATTTCTTCTAAATATTTTAGTCTGTGTTTCCTGTGAATGATGACGCCTTCCTGCAGAAGAGCTATTAAACTCATGAAATTAACCCTCATATAGTAATAACATTTACTACCCAGACCGCATCCAAATTTCTTTAACTGTCCCAGTGACATCTTAGGGCAAGAGAATCCGATTCAGAACCCGTGTATTGTCGGGTCTGTCTAATCTCGAATTCCTGGAAGAAGTCCTCAATATTTGACTCTCACGAACTTGGCCCTTTGGAGGATTACACCCCAGCTATTTTGTAAAATGTCCTTCCTCTGGGTTTGTCTGATGTTCCCTCAGGATTGGATTCTGGATTTGAATTTTGTCGGCGCCGTGGGTCATGGGAGGTGTGGTGTCGGCCGGGCTGAGGGATGCCCGGAGAGCTCGGGAGGTCGTTGCGTGTGACTGTGACGGTGTTTGTGCAAGACACGAGCACGGGACTCAGTGCACCCGGTAGAGACCCGCCCTCACCACCGCGGGGGCGCCGTTCCATCCACTGGGGCCTGGATGGAACCAGAAGGCAAAGGAAGGACAAATTCCTCTCTCTTTTCTTGAGCTGAAACATCTATTTTTTTCCCGCCGTCAAACCCTGGATCTCCGGGTTCGGGCCTTCCTCTGCCTCAGGCGGAGCTAAGCCACTTGTTTCCTGTTCTCCAGCCCGCAGGTGGCCGGCAGTGGCAGGACCTCTGTGACTGCAGGAGCCGGTCCATGTGATAAATCTCCCCTTCGACGCATATCTAGCCATCCTATTGGTTTTGTTTTTCTGGAGAACCCTGATGAGCTGTCCTCCCGCATCCTACCCGGAGGCTCAGAATTTTCATTTGTTCTGCGGCTGAAGATGATTGCTTTGCCCATGTGATGAATGCAGCCTCTGCTGGGGTCCTGTGTTGTCAAGACACTTTTTTACTC
>CM052886.1:2628559-2658773 GCA_028534135.1 Potos flavus
TCTCTGTCTCTCTGACAAATAAATAAATAAAATCTTTAAAAAAAAAAAGATTTTATTTATTTATTTGACACAGAGAGAGATCACAAGTAGGCAGAGAGGCGGGCAGAGAGAGAGGGAGAAGCAGGCTCCCCGCGGAGCAGAGAGCCCGATGCGGGACTCGGTCCCAGGACCCTGAGACCACGACCCGAGCTGAAGGCAGGCGCTTAACCAACTGAGCCACCCAGCCTCCCCCAAAGAGGAGACTTGAGCACAGTCCTCAGGACACGGAAGCCAGCCCAATATGAGAGGATTTAAATGAGCCAGTGAAGCCTCTGGTTTGACAGAGCAGGGCAGGAGCGCTGGGAGCCTTTCACAAGATGGCTATCCCAGTACGTACCGCCATTACTGTTAGGCCCTCTCCAGGTGCTCTCTGCGCTTTCTCCACCCTGTGTGAGCCTCAGGAGGCGGCCCTGTGTGGACAGAATCAATGGTATCCTGCCAGCACTATAGCTGACAGGAATCACCAGAGGAGCATGGAGCTCGTTTCCCCGACTCCCTCCCTGCCAGGTCACGGCCTGTCCAGACGGCTGCCTCTTAGAGTGACACTGGCCCTTTCCCAGGTTTTGGTCACCACGTCATGCCTCCAGATCCAGAGAGGCAAAGGCTTCCCACTGTTGGAAGCCACAGGATGACTCACCATCATTAACCCCCACATAGTTTTACTAATTGTCTTGTTGTGGGACTCGTCTCAGTTATCCCATCTGCGCAGACCCTCCATCTCCTGGGTCACCAGATGCGGCAGCTACACCAACAAACCACCGTGGTGAGATGCCACCTACCCAGTATGGCACCCTCTGACGAGGCATCCTTCGTGGCCTCCAGTGGCTTAAGTGGGCTTGGGGTGGAGTTTGAGTGTGGACTGTAGTTGGTGTTACTTCTGTATTCATTAAGAAAAGGAGATAGATAGTTGACAATTCACTAAATTTAAAATGAGGGAAAAAATCGTGTTAATAGGGTCCTAGATGCTTGACAGAGTACCCTTGATGTTGGATCTTTATGAAGCTTGTTGAAGACCCTAAATAAATAAACAAATAAAGAGTTAAAAAAAATCTCACAATGTGAGTATTAAAAAACTCCGCAAAACTCTACAATTCAGTGTTCAATTTGAAATTAACATTTCAGTGTTCAATTTGTAATTTGGAAGGATGGTGTTGCAGATCCAAGGGGTCGACCCAGGCTAATTTTTCCATTACCACTGCAACTGGAAGTAAGTCTCCCCACAATAAAGAGGTTACAAATGCTTCTCCCATCACTATGAAGTATGGAAGGCTGATATTGACAGAGAGAAGATGCTGGTTTGGCAGAAAATACTAGCGTGGGAGTAAAGAATGCCAGCCACACACTCTCATTTGTGTTAACTCGTAAAGCCAGCAGCCAGCGCTCTGCAGATCTTGATGGGGAGAGCAGAGTCTTAGTTGAACTACCTGGAAGGACTGTTTTTTGAGCAACTGGATAAAGTAAAGTTAACCACGTGGGGCAATAAGTAGTAATGAGAACACTTAATTCCGGAAGAGGCGGTATAAGAGAAGAGTGGACACAGCGGATATGCAGGGAAGGAAAGAAGCGTGATCTGCATCTCTGTTCCTTCGCGAGAGCTGGCTCAGGACTCGCAGAGAGAGTTAGAAGCAAGCCTGTGCACTGGATGGTTCCACACGAGCCCAGGTCTGCAGTTCACGTTGCTAGTGTCATTTCCGACTTTTTTCAAAAGTCATTGTCTCATCTTCAGAAAGGTTCAAGAACTTGTGCAGACAGTGTTGTAAGCATGCTTGCACCTGCCCCTTTCCCTTCAAACCCACAGTTGTATCTAATTGTAGATATGGAATGTTGCAGCAAGAATGGCTTCCCATGTGCATAATGGGTATAGAATTGCAACCTCACCACAAAGGAGGTCCCTATCTGACCCTTGTTCCATGTCCCAGCTGTGTGGCCCAGGAGCAGATAAGAACTCCAAATGGGGTCATACGTTCTCTTTTCTGGGAATTTGGAATTGTGGCCCAGGGACAGTTGCTTTGTCTCTGAGTGTGACTGGAATGGAAGTGAGCATGGCAGCAGGACATGGGAAGTATTCCAACATGGCAGCCTAACTACCTGAGACACCGATGCCCCTCCTTCCCCACAACCACGGCCTCTTGTCAGCCAAGGAGAGACTGAGCGATCTTGATGATGGGAGACTGAGGAGATCGGGGATGATTTGTGAAGGAGGAGAACAGGGTTTTCACTCCACAGCCTAATATTAAATAAACTCTAGGCTGTAGGAGGAGAGAGGAGTCTGGATAACAGAGTTTGGAGGACAAGAGAGAAACAGGAAGCACTCCACTTCCCTAGAGCACTTAGGGTTCCCAGAGAAAGGGAATTGGATTCAGCACCCCATAATTTAAGGAGAATAAGAGAGCAGAAGCATCGGTCAGGATTAGGTTTGGGAAAAAGTAACAGGAAAATGGTGGGTTAAGTAGAGCAGCATTTTATTTTCTCTTATAAAGGCACACTGCCCTGGGGTGACCCACGCTCCTTCTATGGCCCTGTGATGAATAATTTCATGTGTCCACCTCATTGGAACGTGGTGTCCAGTTGTTTGGTCAAATGCCAGTCTACATGTTGCTGGGAAGGTATTTTTAGACATGATCAACATTTGGTCACTTGACTTTAAGTAGAGCAGGTCACCCTCCATCATGCGAATGGGCCTCATCCAATCAGATGGAGGCCTTAAGAGCAAAGACTGAGGTTTGCCAAAGAAGGAGGAATTCTGTTTCCAGAATTCAACGTGTTCTGCCTCAATTTCCAGCCTTCAGACTCAAGATTGCGACATCAGTGCTCACCTGAATCTCCGGACCGCTAGCTTGCGCTATGGATTTTGGACTTGCCAGCCCTATGGCTACACGATCCAGTGCTTAGTTGCTAGTCCGCGGTGGAGAGCACCAGCCATGCCCCAACCCTTTCTGCTAACTGAGAGTGGTATGTACCATAGCCAGATGTCCTTGTGCCCAAGTGGGATTCACAGTGTGTGAGGTAAGGGGCTCCTCTTAGCAAAGGCTGCGGCGTAATAATGGAGATGCTGCTGGAACCTCACAGAGAATCATGGAAGTGCAAAACTGGCTCATCATCACCCACTGGAGTGACCTCCAAACGCTGTCCAAGCTGGAAGAATGGATGACTATTGATTTCAGACAGTGAGGGGTATCAGGAGATACCAGAGAAGAAGCAACTATACCCTCTCTGTCCTCTTATGTTGGTCCATGCCATGATATCATGAGGGTCACCCCAAAGAAGGTGAGAGAAGGTCAACCACTGAAAGGATTGTGGTTCAAATGGAGATTGACTTGAAAACCTTGAATAGACTATTTACACAATGACAATGAATTTTGAACCAGAAATTGTTCCTAAGTGTACCTAATATTTTCAGTGTCAGGTAGAGTTGGAGACTCAGCTCAGCAAGAGAAAAGAAGAAAACTGTGTATTATTTTCTTTCTTTTTTTGTTGACATGAAATGACCTAACATCAAATTAACAATTTTCAAGTGACTAGTTCAGTGACGTTAGAATATTTACAATGTTACACAACTACCACCTCAATCTAGCTATAAAGCATTTTCATGGGCACCTGAGTGGCTCATTTGGTTAAGCGACTGCCTTTGGCTCAGGTCATGATCCTGGAGTCCCGTATCGGGCTCCCTGCTCAGTGGGGAGTCAGCTTCTCCCTCTGACCCTCCCCCTTCTCATGCTCTCTCTCTTTCACTCTTTCTCAAATAAATAAAATAAAATAAAATAAAATAAAATAAAATAAAATAAAATAAAATATAACATTTTCATCACCTGAAAAGGAAACCTCATCCCTTTTAACCAGTTGGTCCCCATACTTCCCTCCCCCAGGACTGCTACCACCAGTCTGCATTCTGTCTATGGATTTACTTATTTTGGATATTTTAAATAAGTGTAATCATAAAATATGTGATATTTTGTGTCCAGCTTCTTTCATGTCACGTAATATTTTTAAAGTTCATCCATACAGTAGCATGTATCAACACTTCATTTCTTTTTGTGGCGAATATTCTATTGTACATTAATACCACAATGTGTGTGTTCGTTCATCCATTGATGGGTTGTTTCCATCTCTTGGCTGTCATGATAGTGCTGCTATCAATGTGCACATCCATCTAGTTGTCTAAGAGCCTGTTTTCAATTTTGAGGGGCACTTACCTACGAGTGGACTTGCTGGGTGTTGGTAAGTCTGTGTTTTACATTTTGAGGAACGACCAAACTGTTTTCTGCATTGCTGAACCATTTTCACATTCCCAGAAACAATACATGAGGGTTCGACTTTGTGTTTTCATTTTAAAAAGTTATAGTCGTCTTAGTGGGTGCAAAGTGGTACCTCATTGTGGTTTTGATTTACATTTCCTGAGTGACTAAAAATGTTGAGCATCTTCTCATGTGTATGTTGGCCATTGGTATCTTCTATTTGATGAGATGTCTATTCAAGTCCTTTTGCCCAGGCTTCAATTGAGTTGTCTTTTTGTTCTTTATTATTATTATCTTTTTTTTAGTTTTTTGACATTTCCATGTTTTTATTTGAGTATAGATGACACGCAGTGTTATATTAATTTCAGGTGTACAACTTAGTGATTTGCCAAGTTTACACATTATGCGATGCTCACCATGAGTGGAGCTACCATCTGTCCCAGTACGTTGCTGTTACGGTATCATTGACCGTATTCTCACGCTCTGCTTTTTATTCCTGTGACTTACTCATTCCATAACTAGAGACCTGTGTCTCCCAATCCCCTTCACCATTTTGCCCAACCCTCCACACTCCTCCCAACCCTTCCCTTGTCACCAGGCCCAACCGGTGACAATCATTTTGTTCTCTTTTGTAGGTTGTCTTTTATTTGTTTGTTTGTTTGTTTATTTATTTATCTGATAATGTCCTTTGATGCACAAAAGTTTTTAACTTTGATAAAGCCATTCATCTATTGATGGACACTTCAGTTGCTTCCATGGCTTGGCTATTGCAATAATGCTGCAATAAACATAGAGATTATATCATATATTTTTTTGAGTTAGTATTTTCATTTTCCTTGAGTAAATACCCAGTAGTGGAATTTTTGGATCATATGGTATTCCTATTTTTTAATTTTTTGAAGAACCACCCTACCGTTTCCCACAGTGGCCATACCAATTTGCATTCCCACCAACAGGGCACAAGGGTTCTTTTTCTTCACATCCTTGTCAACACTTGTTATTTCTTGTCTTCTTGATTTTAGCCATTTTTTTTTTTTAAAAAGACTTTATTTATTTGAAGAGAGAGAGAAAGAGAGAGAGATAGCAAGAAAGGGGGACAGGAAGAGGGAGAAGCAGGCTCATCACTGAGCAGGGAGCCCAATGCAGGACTCGATCCCAGGACCCTGGGATCATGACCTGAGCTGAAGGCAGATGCTTAACTGACTGAGCCACCCAGGTGCCCCTCATTGTTCTTTAGATATAAGAGTTATTTATGTATTTTTGACACTAAACCCTTTTCAGTTATATGATTTGCAAATATTCTCTCCATTTCGTAGGTTGTCTTTTATTTATTTATTTGATAATGTCCTTTGAGGCACAAAAGTTACTAACTTTGATAAAGTCCAATTTATTTATATTTTCTTTAGTTTCTCATGCTTTTGATGTTATATCAAAGAAATTGTGAAATGCAAGGTAATACTGATTTGCTGCTATGTTTGCTTCTAAGAGTTTTATGGTTTTAGTTATTTAGGTGGTTGATCTATTTTGAGTTAGTTGTTGTATATGGTGTGAGACAGGAGTCCAACCTCATTCTTTTGAATGTGGAAATCTAGTTGTTCCAGCACCACTTATTAAAAACACTGTACTTTCCCCACTGATTAGTCTTGGCATCTTTGTGGAAAATCAATAGGCAGGAAAATTGTATATTTTTAATGCATTCAAATTATGACTAAATTTTATTTTTCATTTTCACTAAAGTAGGTGCTCTGAGTAAATAATGTCTTAATTGTGGATCATAAAGAGGAAGCTCATTGGATGTGAGATGAGATTGAAGCAAAATTATAGAAGAAAGAGCTGTCAGAGGTGGACAGTACCTGCCCCTTGCCACTTTCTGCTTCTACTCTCTCTCTGCTGTGCGACACTCTTCCTGCACTGGCTTTCCTTGTCTTTGTCACACCTCCATCCTCATCAGAAGTTCCACTTAACATGCAACTCACAGAATTTCCTTTTGTAGATAATTAGTGAGTATAATCCTTAAGACAATCGATACTTTTATTGTACCCAAGAAAAATGGAAAGGTAGGAAGATAACTATGCTTAAATTATTGCTTGTAGTCCCACTTTGGGAGGATATTTCTATACAATCACATGAATGTGACCAGGGTAGGATGGCCAAAACACATAGTATACCATCAAGCGTGTAAGGCTAGAAGGACTCTTACGAATTCATAAAGGCTGCCTCTGAGCAAAAGAAGCCCTATTCCAGCTCTCAGATGAGGGTTAAAGACTTTTATTGCCAGTGGACATACCTTAATCAGAGCCAGCACTTGTCACAGACGTTCACTATGTGGTGACCAGAAATCCCTGATGCCCAGGCAACCTCTCCACTTGCTGATTTTGTCCAGAATTTTAATATCCCAGCTCCATTCCTTTGCTTATATAGTTTTTTTTTTTTAATTGAGGAATGCTTATTAAACAATGGGTCAGATTCCATATGTCTTCTATCAAAAAACATATTTTTTACTTTATTTATATTAAATAGCCTTTAAAATGATTTCTTCCTCAAGAATTTCTCCTTTTCTTTGATCTTTCCTAAACGACCCCACTTTCTCAAGTTTTTACATAAATTTTAATTTTGATATGAATTTATAGTTTGAAATCATTCACAACCTATAGAGAAGTAATAAGAATAGATAAATAAAACCTGTATATCTTTTATCCAGATTACTAATTGTTTACACTTTACCCAATTGCTTTAGTATGTTCTCTCTGGCTCTCTAGATATATGTATAATGTATATATTTACATAGTAAGCTAAATCATACTTATATATTAGATAAATTTATATTTAAATTTATTATTAGATTTATTATTAAAATATTAAATTTATTATTATTATTTAGGTAAATTTACTATTAAATTTATATTTATAAATTAAATTTATAAATTAAATTATAATTATGTGTTAAATATATATTATTTTTCTAAACCATCAGAGAGTAAGTGACAGACAATACCTCTCTACCCTTAAATACTTCAGAATGTCTTTCCTTAGAAAAAAGACATTCTTTTCAACAATCATAGTACAATTATTAAAATCAGGATATTTAACATTCATGCAATACTACTATAGAATTCATAGACCAGATTAAAATTTTGTCAATTGTCCCAATAATGTTTCCTGGTTTCATTGCCTAACGAATTTTTCCATTTGAACTAAGATTTTTAAAAGGTCTAACCTTTAAAATTTGCCTTATTCAGCTGTTTCACCCTCTAGTTGTACCAACTGTTTTTTCTGTTGATTCTCATGGCACTCCAGTGCTGCCTGTGTGCTCACCAGCGCCCAGCCCACACATCTCTCCTGACTTCCAGAGTTGTGTATCTAGCTCGAGCACGTAGGAGTTACTAAACGTTTGGTAAAAGTATGGATTAATGACTGAATGTATGTATTTCTGTGCTGTGGGCTCATCGACTTCTCCACAGATCCATCCAACTCAGAAACCCAGACGTTCCTTCTTCTCTCCTTTCTCCCCAAGTCAGCAGTCACTCCCCACCGTCCATGATCGCTGTGAAGTGTTTTTCCTTCTGCTCCTCGGGTCTGAGCCCCGAGCCTAACTCAGGGACTCCGTGGCATCTTCTTTGCTACGGGACAGGTTCCCACGGGCTTCTGTGTCTCTGATCTCATCTCCTCCCCAACGCTGCCCGAATGCCTTCATCACTGAGAAGTCCGGCTTCTATTACTCCTCCCCTCAACGCTTGTCTCAGGAGGACATTTACCCTCCGTCTCCTCATACACCCGCCCCTGACCATGTTTGTCTACTTGACCAGCTGCATCTCCATGCACTTTGCCTTGAACACTCTTCTCACCAGCAAACCTGCTCTGTGCTCGTACTCCTCTGGGCCCTTGAATCTGTGATGATCTTGGCCCAGAACGGCCTCTTCACGACTTTACACAGATTTCTCTGCATGCATCTTATTCGTCATTCTATTAATTTTAAAAACACAATTGCAGTTTGAGTCCTTCTATACTTGCTGTCATTTGTGGCTGTTTGCCAGTTGAATGTTTTTTCAGATATCAAAATTGTTTTTAAACTTAGGTTGAGGGTCGCCTGGGTGGCTCAGTGGGTTAAAGCCTCTGCCTTCGGCTCAGGTCATGATCTCAGGGTCCTGGGATTGAGCCCCGCATCGGGCTCTCTGCTCAGCGGGGAGCCTGCTTCCCTCTCTCTCTGCCTGCCACTCTGCTTACTTGTGATATCTCTCCCTGTGTCAAATAAATAAATAAAAAATCTTAAACAAAACAAAACAAAACAAAACTTAGGTTGCAGCAAAACTGGTCCAAATGTGACTAAGATAAACTAGATTGAGGGAGAGCAAAGCTAAAGGGAATTCCGTCCCTCCCAGGCTCATCTGAGGGGACTGTGGCGGTCCACGCCAAAGCGAAGGCATGGAAGTCAAAGGATCTGACAAGCAATGAGTGAAAATTCAACCAAAAAGTTAGTGTGGTGCTCTGGGGCGAGGTAGCGGGAGGTCCCGCCTCCTGCGGGGAATCTAAGTGATGAGACAGGTGCAAGTTTAGGTGGGCAGGCTGTGGGGATTAGGAAGGTAGGTCCCCACACACCGGAGCTCAGTCTCAGCACGGGGGCCAGAGCCAGGAGGATGTTGGAAGAGCTCCGCAAGGTTTGAGCTCCTGCACCCCCTGACCGAGGGGTGAGTAGAGACTGGGCTGGGCTGGTCCTCCTACGTGAGTCCAGTGTCTAGCATGAAATAGAGCTGGGCGTGGGCAGTAGCTGGGAGCTCGGCTTTCCACTGACTAGTGTCAAAAGTGGAAAGCGTGTGCTCCTGGATCAGTGACGTCACTCACTAGTTCCCTTCCCAGGCTTAGGAGCTCACCTGTGCTCCATTAGTTAGTGCGATAATTGGGACTCGGTTTTAGTAAATATCTTTCAAAGCAGATTAAATCGTATCCTGTTGATTTGAAAATGAAGGTTTTAAAAATAATCCCTGAAGAAGCTTTTAATTAACATGTGAAAGACAATTAACGAGTGAAAATTGATTGTTTCCACCAAATCTTACTGACATTTGTTGTGAAAATGGAGACCTCTCAAAGTAGGACTTTCCACTGAGCTTCAATTCTTTTAGTATCTTAATCATTTCTTTTAAAATACTGATAGAGGAAGAAATGTGTTCTGGAAAATTAGAAAGTAATGAGGACTTTGTAAGAATAGCTGCTGTTGAAATACAAGTAAGAGCGCACTTGGATAATTCAAACAAAATAAAATTAGTGGCTCCAGATGGCATGAAATGCAGGGCTGCAGCTGAATTAAATAAGAGACATCCAACTGCCAAAGATTATTTTTAGAGCATGAAAATAGAGACCTGGGAAGGTATCAGGAGATCGAAAACTAGGAAGTAGGATATAGCCCTTTAAAAGAGAATGGATTACCATGGTAATTACCCTAAATGTATGATTCTTGTTCATTTTATAAGAAATAGTAAGAAAAAATAGCTCAGGAATCTGGATTCTACTGACACTATTAAAAATAAGATTTATCAATTTTAAAATGTTGGTGGCAAATCTTCTAGAGGATTTTTTCTCCTTTTTTGTTGAGTTGTATTGTTTTGCCCACATTGGATTACTCTTTCCCTCCCACCTTCTGCTTCACCATTTCTGTTCATTTGACTCTGTTCCTAGGATTTCTTTCCCTTTTTTTTTTTTTCCTTTTTAACCTGTCTTGCTGCTTTGGTGACATCGTTCACTAGCCTGCCACAGGATGATTGTCAGGCTTAAGTGAGGTGAGGGATGAGTACTTGTCAGCAGAGTCTGGGACATGATTCCTAGGAAAGTGTTGATTCCGCCCCCCCCCCCCCAAGCTCCTCCGCTTCCCAGCCTTACATTCTGCTTCTCTGAAGTACTCAGTCTGTTCTACTCGTCACCCTCCAAATTTGAATTCCAGTGTCCTAATCTGTGAATTTAATAATCAGAAGTGTATTAAATGTCCACGGTCATGCAGACACAGGCTGGGAACTGTGATTAATGAAAGGATATCTACATAGCTCACTCATGTCTTTGAAGAGCTCAGTCTCTGCCTTCAACACACCGCCTGCTCTGATCCCAGATTTGGAAAGCCATTTTTTCCTCCTCTTGTCTGACTCTTGTCTTTTCCCATTGTTCTGCCTCCATGAAACCTCCCCAGCTCTTCCTCACAGGGCTTGGGTTCATGCTGGGCCCCTAGAGTGATTTCTCTGGAACTTTGATTTGTTTTGTTTTGTTTTTGTTGTTCCTTTAAGCAGAGTTATAGGATCAAGGATATTTGGGAGTTGTTGATTTCGATGAAGTTCGTTGGGTTTCTTTACCATAAGACTTCACAGAGCTTTTAGTATCTGAATCTGTGAGGCTTCGAGCGAGGGGGTGTGGTTTACATTTATATTTGAGAAGAGACTTGATTTCATGGGAGGACAAATGGGACTCTGTTCTGCAGCCCTGCACAGCTCTGTTCTGAGTTCGTATTGTATCTTTCATCGATCGTGCTTTAAAACATTGTGTTATGTCTTCATGTCTCATTTCTTCAATTACATTGGCATTCTCCCTAGTCTTGAGGACCGTGCCTTAGGCTTCTTTGTTCCTCACAAAGCATGGCACACTTTGCTTTATCCACCACACACAATGTGCAATTTCAAATAAAAACCAAACTCCTGCTTACCCACAACTTAGCTGCAAGGTCCTGGGCAGCCCTTTGCAAGGGATACAAAGCTGTACTTACTGCAGCTTCTTCAACATTATCGTCATCCCTGTGTGACACTTGAGAATTGACCTCATGCTTTTAAATAAAGTGTTTTCTTTGAGATTTGCAACAATCTGGTGAAGTTTGATAAGTGTCACTTGACCCACTCACCGAATGAGTAGACTGGGTTCTGGTGAAGTGTGCTAACTTCAGTGGCTTTTCATGAAGGATACTCGCCATGGCAGCAAAGGAGCCCCACGTGAGTGTTCACTTTAAGGGGTCCACGAAGTTACCCAAACACACAGCACACAATTAAGTACAATATTGATGTGTGCTGGAGTGTGGGTTATTTGCTGGAGGGGACAGTTTTGTGAAAAGGCTTCACACAGCTTTGCATAACTAACAGGTTTGTTTGACCAGGTGGCGTGATGGGTAGTTCTTAGGGTTCACAGAGGAACAGACCTGTGCCAATGAGAAGCTCTGTGAATGGGGGCGAATTACCTAACTTTACTGATGCCTTCGTGCATCAGGTAGAATTCATCCTTGTGTATGCGAATCAAGAAATATATGTGTCCTCGTTGCCATGAAAACATGGTCACATCTTACTGGAATCACCACTGTCATCTTTGCTTTTTAAAGGCACCCAGATGGGGGTGTCTGGATGGCTCAGGCGGTGGAGTGATCAGCTCTTGGTTTTGGCTCAGGTCATGATCTCAGGGTCATGATCGTAGGGTCGTGATATCGAGCCCTGAGTCAGACTCTGTGCTTAATGTGGAGTCTGCCTAGGACTTTCTCTCCCTCACCCCCTGGGCACGTGCGTGTGTGCGGGCATCTCTTTCAAATAAATGAATAAATAAATAAACAAACAAATAAATAAATAAATAAAATCTTAAAAAAAAAATAAAGGCACCCAGAAAAGGAAGGCCCTTATTCTAAAGAAGAACCAATTTTTCTATTTGAGAAAGAAATTAGAAATGCTGATGATGTTCTGGAGGGGAACAGACCACGTGGGTTGGGGATGGTGCTCATTATGCACGCTCGGAAGTAATGATAAAAATATGGTAAGCACTGTAAGAGGAGGTGGTAAAATGAATACTGTAAATACGGTAATAAAGTAGTGGCGGAACACAAATTCATGATAAAGAAAGGATGATATTTACAAATGGATTAAGGCTGTAAAAACAAGTAACAGGCTGTGAAAAATTTTGTATTTATTG
The DNA here is from genome assembly GCA_028534135.1 of Potos flavus. Classification (NCBI taxonomy): domain Eukaryota; kingdom Metazoa; phylum Chordata; class Mammalia; order Carnivora; family Procyonidae; genus Potos; species Potos flavus. The sequence goes on from CM052886.1 coordinate 2,640,751, forward strand.
TGGTAAGTGTCGGTACTTTGAATTACAGAATTTTATACACCTTAGTAGCTCACTTTTATCTACTTCATATTTCATTATAACAGTCTTAGAAATATCAGTTGTGAAATCATATACCTATGAATTTTAGGTGGGAGGTATGAAATTGTCCATCTTTTCCAGAAATTATTAGCTTTCTTAATTAATAACGCAGAAATAATGTAGTCGTTCTGGATAAAAGAAACAGCAATGCTTTATTTTATTTATTTATTTAGAGGCTTTGTAGCAAGGGTCAAGAATATATTTATTTATTTATTCTTTTGCAAAAGTCAAGATCTTAACTAGAAATAGGGAAGTATGGACATATGAACCAAAGTTTCATTCATCTCTCTACGGTCTGTCCATCTGTCTATCTATATCTCTATTTAAATTTTTTAAATTTTAATTCCAGTTAGTGAACACAGTAGAATATTAGTTTCAGTATATAATATAGTGGTTTAGGACTTCCGTACATCACCGGTGCTCAACACAAATGAGCTCCTTCGTCCCCAGCACCTGTCTCCCCCTTCCCCACCCACCTCCCCTCTGGTGACCAGCAGTGTATTCTCTGTGGTTAAGAGTCTGTTTCTTGGCTTCTCTCTCTCTCTCTTTTTTCCCCCTTTGCTTGTTTGTTTTGTTTCTTAAATTCCACATTTGAGTGAAATCATATGGTATTTGTCTTTCTCTGACTGACTTATTTTACTTAGCGTTATAGTCTCTATAGTTTCTCTCAATATCTTTTAACATTTTTGCTGTCCTCGTTTGTGTCAGTACAAACATAAAGATTTGGGTTGAAGAAAATTCCTCTTAGCTTCGGATAGTCCTTTCAACTTGGGGAGTCATCATTTTTATTTGTATACTCATTTGCTCATTTGTGGCTATCTTGTTCATTGATAATATTGGGAGGAGAACTTTGAATTGCCTTTTAAAAAGACACGTGGATGACACAGGGTCATAAAGCCCGGGACAGGCTGTGTAGCAGAGACAGGCATGTCCTTGGGTGTGGCTTCTGTTGGTGACAAAGCCCAGGGATTAGCAAGCTGCAGCCTGCAGACCATATTCGGCCAGCAGTCGATTTTTGTAAATGAACTTGTTTTAGAACATAGCCATGCCTGTCTATTTGTATGCTGTCTGTGGCTGCGTTTGTACTCTGGTGCCAGAGTTGAGTGGTCATGACAAATACCTCAGAGCCCACAAGGCCTTTACTACCTGAGACTTTACGGGAAGTTTGTGTCCTCAGACTTAGAGAATGTGTGCTGGCAAAATACTCTTTCTCCTGTCCACTATCCAGTTTCCCTTTTTTTGGTAACAGCTTATGACTTTCCTTTAAGGAATCAACCTCCTATGCTCTCTGTCCATGTTCCTCGATGGGTCTGGTCCTGTTCCAGTCCCAGGAACAGACCCCCTGGGTGTTCAAGGTCGGTATGACTGTTCAGAGATGGGCACTTTATTTGCTCCGGTCTAATTCAGGAACTTTGAAAAAAGTATTTTTTGTTAGACAAGAGGTCTTTTTTTCTTGCAGGTTTGCTAAGTTTATAGGAGGTGTAAGTCAATTGCCATGTTGAGAGAGGCTGCCTGAGAAAGAAGTCAACCAAAGGAAAGGTGAGTCAAGCACTGAAGAGGAAGGATAGACACAGAACTAGACTATATGTGTATACCTATATGTACATATGTCTATCTCTTGACCAAATCCTGTTAACATGGTTTGTTGCCTGGAATCTAGCTGTACTAGTCCACCTCCCCTTCTGCAAATCAAAACCCCACTTTAGGTCAGGATCGAATATTGTGTTCTCATGTTGGAGTGGGGGGCAGTGTGTAGAGAGTGGATTGAAGAGAGAATCTTCCAAAATACTAACAATGGGAGCTATAGAAAAAGGTCAAAACGTCACTATTTGGCAGAGGAAAAAAAGATGTCAAGGTACAGACAAAGTGGGGCTATGCTTGTCTACTGTCCTTGCAAGTAGTGGGTGCGGGAATAACTGCATAATAAATGCAAAACAGTGGGTGTAGGAATAACTAGCTTGTAACCCAGACGGTTGGGTTCATCTCAGATTATGACAGATGTGGTGGGGCTAGCAGGTGAACTCAAAAGACTGCAGTAAGGTATTAAAACAAGGCCCTCCTCCAAAGCATTATGCTAAATGAAAGACTTGTACGATTCCATTTATACGATGTGTCCTGAAGAGACAAATTTATAGACAGAAAGTAGGCTAGTGGCTTCCTGTTGCTGGAGGAGGGATGGGGATCAGTGGGCATTAGAGATCTTCCTTGGGGCAGGGATGAAAATATTCCCAAACTGATTTATGGTGATGGTTGTGTCACTCAGTAGAGTTAATAAAAGTCATTGAATTGTACGTTTGAAATGGGTGAATTTTACGATATGTGATATGTAAAATATACTTTGATAAAATTGTTTAAGAGAGAGATACAAACAATAAAAACAAGATGAATTGAAGATAAACAACTTTGCTTAAGACAGAGAATTTTATTTAAACATATTGTTCCTACTGAGTTGGTGCACCGTGTTGATAATAATATCATTTATAACCAAATGCAATGCATATACCTTGGGTGAATTCTAGTGAAGAGAGAAAACCAGCAATAACAGACATTCTTGGGACAGTTGGACACACTTGAGTATGGATTGGGTATTAGATGGCATCGTGGGGATGTTTATATTTTTCTGAGGTGTGATAATTGTACCTATTTTTATGAGAAACTATCCTTATTTTTAAGAGAGCATGTTAAACTATTCAGGGTAGCAGGTCATAATAATTTAAAAAGTCTGGGCACTGACCGTATTTCATTGTATCTAATACCCTGCTGATTGTAAGGGGCATCAACATTGTTTATACCAGGGACAGGGAAAGAATGTTGCCAATAAAATGATACAGTGCTTTCACATTAAAACAAAGCCAACCAACCAACCAACCAAAGACAAAAATCAATTTCCTGAATAAAAATGAGATTCTGGAGCCACAAAACAGAAGATGTGTGAGTAACCACCGAGAAGATTCAAGCTGGTCTCCTTTTCATCCATCGTGAATGAGGTAGGGGAAAGGGAAAGCCGTGAGATGGTGGTGGATTCGGAAGTTCTCATCCCCAAATGGATCATATTGATGTAATGTTTGTTTTATGTTATGATGCGCAATGAACAATGATTACTCAATAACCTTGCTTTAAGAGAGGTAGCAAGAGGCAGCCATACCACACACATTGACCGGGTCTGGGAAAGCTGCACTCCGCTCCCTGAGACCAACGTGCGTGAACTTGTGACCTGGAGGGATGTGCTGGTGACACATGCTGCTTACACCATGCCCACTGCAATCCAGACGTGACTCCCGATTTCTGGAAAATCTCACTCTAAAATGGACGACACTGAAGAAGAAAGGGTCCAGTCAAGCACAAAGAATGTCACGCAGCCAGATCTTTCAAGGGCCTGTTCTTACGTTCACTTTTTTGAATCAAATAGAATAGGTTCAATACAGGGCAGTGAATGAATTAATGTATACATCAAAAGAAAGTTGAAAATAAGGGGAGGGGGAGAGAGGTACCCGGAAGCTGTAGAGAGAAAGAACAGCAAGGAAGGAGGTGTGCGTGTTTGGGTGGGGAAGATGTTAGTGGGAGGGGCGTGGCCTTACATCTCAGAGATGGGTACATGAGGACCATGTCAAACACCTAAATACACATGTCTCTACACCTGCATCCCCATTCAAGAAGGGACAGAATAAAAGTGGCTACAAGCAATGTTATTAATACATTCCTTATCTTGGGAAACTGAACAAGGTAAAAATAAAATATGTCTTCAGAAAATATACTCTCAAAGTAGCTTGTTTCCCTCCTATTATCTACCAAAGTATACCTGAGTAAGTACTTCTGTAATTATTTGTACACTGGCTATTAGGCTAACAGATTCCAAATCATGTAAGAAAAGAACTGTCTCCTTTATGCACGGATCCTTAGCACTGGTGCTCTGCTTCTCAGATCGGTCATGCTTTTTCAACAATTTCTTAATGAATGAATGAGAATGCAATTTCTACCGGATTAAAACATTTTGGAAAAATGAAAGCTCCATAAAACATTGAGATGTGAGAACGTAAGGGATCTTAGAAGGCAGTAGAGAAGTTCAAACAGTGAGTAATTATTTCTTGAACAAGCACACAAGCTGGTTTGCAGGACAGAAGCTGAAAGAGGAATGTACCGTGTGCAGGGAAGGCCTAGGGATCATGTCTAAATAATTTCACTGGAGTGCACTTTACTCCCCAGTGCCTGGTAAAATCTTCCTCATCCCCAAGACTCACTCCTATAAACACTGTCCGACCGTCCCCCTCTAGATCGCGCACCTCTTCCCTAGAGATTTGGGGTATCATTGTGTTGATTGACCAGAAGCAATGGGGATGACTTGGCATGGGTGGGGGGTGGCAGCATGTTGGGGGACAGGGCAGGAGGCAGAAGGCAGCCTGAGGAAAGATTTGTCTGGAGAATGTAGAGAGAAGGATGGGGTGACCAGCGAGGAAGGGTCAGGCAGTGTATAGTTGGCGATGATCAAGCCAGTTGCAATCATGGAGAGCCCGTTCGCCATGCTACAGGGTTTTTCTGAAAGTGATGGTTGGCATTTGGAGGGTTTGGGGCAGGGGAGACATCAGCTATTTAGAAAGATGATTGTTTTGGTAATGCAGAGAATGGGTTAGGATGGAAGCAGATATGGGTATGTTTTAAAGTAGTGTGGACAGAACTTTGTGATATATTGGGTATGAGGGTTGAAGGAGAGATCAGGGTCTGAGATAATTCTTGGCATTTTAGAGGTCATGGATTTTTGAGTATCACGTAAAATGTTGGCTTGGAAAATGTTATCAGCTCACGGACACACGAAGCTTTGCTGGGAGATTTGAGGAGGAGTTCGCACTCAAGAATGCTCTTGCTCCATTCCTCAGGTTCCCTTAAATTCAATCGCAGTTAAGAACCCCTGGTTTAAGGCGGCTCCCCAAGGTGAGGCTGGTTTGGCTTGCTGCACAATGGAATCATCCCCTAGCATAGGAAACATAAACAAAAGTGAAGTTTTGAGAGGAAAGATGAAGATGTCAGTTAAGGAAATGTTGGAACCTAATAGATATTACTCTTAATGTAGCTAAGGGACAGGGCGTAAGCTAGGGAGGAATGCACTGCTTGGCATAATCAGTTAACAGATGTTATTTAAACATCAAGAATAAATCAGGTAGTCTGGGAAGTGTGCCAAGAAAAGAGAAATGACAAAGGATAGGATCTTTGCGATCACAAGGAGAGAATTCCTTAAAATGCACTAAGAACCAAGCAGGCAGTTAAAGAGAATTAGAAATCCATGTTACTCAAACAGAGAATTTTGGGAAGAAAGGGGTGGCCACTTTGAAACCCCGCAGAGATGCCCACAGGTAGAGAAGCGCCCAGTCCGTCGGGTCTGCTGCTGGCTACGAAGTTGTTTCTGAGGGGCGGGTGAGGAATGGTGCATGTCAAGAGACATACGGTCGTTGCAGATGGTTACGAAGGTAAGTTAAAGATGCTCAAGTATCATCCACTGCTGTTTGCAACCAACCCAGGCCTTGGAAAGATTCGCACACGTCTCCACTTTAGACGGACCGTTAGGCTGCTTGGACTCTTTGGGCTGACGCAGAGGACAGTCCCCGAAGTGAAGAGCTAGGCTGCGGTGCATTACACGAGGCTTTCTGCCGCTGTGCACCTGCCGGCCAGAGCAGGAGTCTTCATTAGCATCGGCACCACGAGGTGCTAGAACGAGGGGATACTGTTTACAACACCATACTGCATTCTTTCCTCATTTTTTTCCTCTCATAAATAATGCATATGAGTGTTTTAGCCATGTAGTCAAAATGGCAAAAACGCTCCCGTGAAGTGGAATAAGTTTTGAAACTTTTTGTCTTACTCAGTGTGTCTACGAAGACCAAACCGAATAAGAAGTAAGATCTAAAATTGTTAGTTCTTTATATTAATTTGCATTACCTAATAGTTCAGATATTTTCAGACATCTGAAGAAATGGGCATGAGAAAAATTCTTTAAATATATTTCAGGAGTAAATAATACCTTACTTTTACTACGAATATACTCCGTGGTAGCTTTTAAAACTCCAGTTTTGAGGGGCGCCTGGGTGGCTCAGTGGGTTGAGGCCTCTGCCTTCGGCTCAGGTCATGATCCCAGGGTCCTGGGATCGAGCCCCGCATCGGGCTCTCTGCTCAGCAGGGAGCCTGCTTCCTCCTCTCTCTCTGCCTGCCTCTCTGTCTACTTGTGATCTCTCTCTCTGTCAAACGAATAAATAAGGGGCACCTGGGTGGCTCAGTGGGTTGAGGCCTCTGCCTTCGGCTCAGGTCATGGTCTCGGGGTCCTGGGATCAAGCCCCACATCCGGGGAGCCTGCTTCCCTCTCCCTCTCTGCCTACTTGTGACCTCTCTCTCTGTCAAATAAATAAATAAAATCTTTAAAAAAAAAAATAAAATCTTAAAAACAAAAAAACAAAAAAACCTCCAGTTTTGAGTAATGCATTTACATATCTGCCAGATCAGACGTCACAACTCCTACTGTTATTTATTTCTCCATGTTTCTCAACGTTGATGCATTTCGGTCACATCCTCCATTAATTCAGAATTTCAGAACACCACAGCATAATTGCTTATTCCTCAGCTCTTTTCCCAGGAAGTGTGTTTATCCTTAGTAATTAATTAATTAATTGCATCCACCAGGATTATTGCGTGCCTAGGTACTAGAGAAACAAAGGACAAGAGAAACACGGACTCTGTCCACATGTGGTTTATCAATAATTTTACCAATAAACACCATGGTGGCTAGTGTAGCAGGAGAAAGTACAATGTATGGTGGAGGGAAGGGTCTTCTCTAGTCTTGGAAGTTTGAAGTGAGCCCTCATGAGGAAGCACCACTGATTCCTGTACTTGAAGGAGAAGCAGGACTTGACCAGAAGAAAGAGGGATGGAGAATATTGTAGATGGGACATTAGCATGCACAGAGGATCTTGGCACATTTAGGGAACAAAAGAAGACAAGTGTGTCAGGGGCTTAAAAACATCATGGATGCTGTCATGGGATGATGTTGAAGGAGGTAGACAGGGACCACACACTCAAGACTTTGACATGGAAAATACAGCAGGACGTCTGGAGAGGTCATTGTCAAACCTGCTTTCAATAATCACTCTGGCTGCCAAATGGAGAAGAGATTGCGGAAGGCAGGAGTGGCCGCAGATAATCGCTTGGGGACTATGACAGTGATCTGGGTGAGCTAGTTAGGAGGTGGAACACAGCTGTGTGTGGGGCCATGAGGAGCTGACAGGTCTGAGAGACATTCTGCTAAGTGAGAGGGTAGGTACTGGCCAGCTGGTTCTGGCCTTAGCACTGGGTTGGACGGTGGGTGGGTTCCTCTCCTGGGGGAGGAGGAGCTAAGCATGGGGGAAACGTGGCTCGTGAGAGCATAAGGTGAGAGGTGATGTTAATTCAAACATCAAAACAAAAAAGTTTTGGTCTTTAACACAAAGCAACAGTATTATTTTCTGTAATTACCAGTGACAATTGAGCTTATGAGATCGTTTCCTTGATGACATTTTGAATGGCTTCAGGCTGTATTTACGTCCAGTAGATGCTTCCAACTGCATGGCTTTTTTAAAAAGACATATTTAAGCCATAAGACATAAGGGGGCTATTTTCTTCTTTAGTTCTTTTTGCTTTACGGTATGAGATGACTGGAAATGAGAGAAGCAGCAGATAATTTCCGTGATGATGGTTTACCGCCCTAGGATGGCTGACCTGTCCCAATGCGCACTTAGCGACTCCGCACCGTGACGTCATGACCATGACGTCAGGGAAACCCTCCCCTCCAGAAACTCTTTCACAAACATCCACCTGTTTCCAGCACTTCTCAGAGAATATCACAGATGGATATTCCGGGGCTGGGGTCGTGGTAGGAGGAGGCGGGAATTCATAGGTGATGTACTCAGGGCTTTTATCCAAACCCAGGGAGCAAGCTAACAGAAGAAAAAAACCCATTGGAAAAACAATCTCGAAGTTGTCAGGATTAGTGAAAACAGAATCTAAAACTCCCCCATCCTCTCAACTGGGAATGTTCATATCTTTAGGGATAACTCAGATGTCCTGCAAGATCCGGAAAGGCCTTCGGAGACAGGAGGGGGGTGTGGCGGCGGTGGGGGCAGGACCCGAGCTCCTCTGCCAGGCGCACGCGCGATGCAGCTAGGGGCACCTGTCGCAGCCGCCCGAAGATGGGACCTCGCATTAGAGTATATTGGCTTATGTTTGAATTATTTGGAAATTTCTGAAAGGTAACTCTCAGTCGATTTAACTAACAAAGAAATCTTATGTCTTAATATTGGTGCGCACTCCTCTCTATATTGAGTAAACACCACTGTAGCATTCTGCTCCCCTGTGTGGAAAAGATCCGTTTTTGGATGCACAGCAGCTGGCTTTAATCCAATTAACAAAAGATATATGAGATGTTGGCTGGCAAAGAAAAATATCCTCAATGGCTGCCAATTATTGTGCCTTTACTTCTTTCAAAATTGGGCACTGATTGCCAATTCTCAAGATAGTGTGGTGCTTTAGTGCCATTACCCACTTGTGTCTCTTCTTTAAAACCTAAATATCTCATCCTTTTCTAGTAAAGAAAACTCTTTTCCTTTTCTTTACCAGATCAATAAGAATTAATACTATTATTTTTTTTTTAAAAACTCTTGAAGTTGAAATATGTTCTCTAATGCTGCCTGTATAAAGCTTCCTCTATTTCAAAAATAATGTTTATTATCTTTCAGAAAGAGAAAAATACATTGTTTCTGCTTGGCTTATCCAGGGAAACAGCTTAGACTGGGTTCTAAGGTGTGTTGTTTTTTGAGTTTCCTGGGAAAAAGGAGATTTGAAATGAACTAATGATAAAATAAGGCAGGGCTATGACTCACTGATATGAATTGGGGAATGCTTTTTTATCTGGAGGCTAGTGGAAAAAAAAATAATTGTATAAGAAATCCATTAAGATAGTGCAGGGCATATCCATAAGCAGAAGTCTTTCAGACCAGCATCTTAGCTACTTGAAAACTATTTAATCTGACCTGCATTTTTCTCCGTATGCTTCTGATAGCATATCTCTTGTGTGGATCACACGTATTTGAGAGACCCTAACATGCTGTTTTCTTAACCTTAAGTAGTTATTTACTTCATCTAGCCAGTTCAGTTAGTATTATATATATATATATATAATTTTTTAAAATGCTGTTAAGTCTCTGGCATTGAAATTTGTGCTTACATACCACAAATTCAGATACATTCAAGACTATGAAATTTCATTAGGAGAAACATCCTTGGCCTCTTCCAGTGAAGATATTTTGTACTGTTCAATGAAGATTTCTAAGGCTCTCGCAAAATCTTTAAGTTAGCACATACAGTCATACCCTTTGGAAATACATTTTAGGCTATTATTTACCTTCAGGGAATAAGGCTGGCTGGCCCAGTATCCGCGACGATCAACATGCCAGCTGCACCTGGCAGTGTACTGTAGTGATTGCTGGCATCCTTCTGCCCACCTGCTGGTCCACGGCCCCCTCTGGAACATCCCGCCTGTGATGCGAAAGCAGCCCTGTATGTGGAGTGCAGGAAGAGACCACAGAAAGGGGAAGGCCTCTCCAGAGGACAGGTAGCAGGTTTCATCAGAGGCTTGTCTTCGTAGATCTCCCCACCTGTCCACAAACCTTTTTTTTTTTTTTTTCCACCTGTCCACAAATCTTCAAAGTTTATATGGAGGCCTGAATTGGGTTTAGCCATGCCTCCTACCCAGATGGTCTCCACATCATATCACTGTCTCAAGGCTGAATCCTTGGGCCAGTTCCCGGGAGTGGGGAAGGCAGGCAGAATGCACATTCCAAGGACAGGGGAGGAAGTGAGGAGCCTCAAGTCGTTGGGGTCCCAACTCATGGACCAGCCAGTGGTTACGTCCTCTCAGTGACCTCCTCCAACACCAGCCATCCATTTACTGTATGTTTTCAACAAATATTATTGAAACTTTTCTATGCACAGATTTTTTTTTTAACCTGCGAACTCAAACCAAACTTTTTATTTTCCACGATTGAGTCAAATAGTGCTGGCTTTCTTCCTGCTTCATGTCAGGGACAGAACTTTTTGTTACTTTCTTGGTGCAAAGGAAAATAAAATTGGACCCTTGCAGTTTGGTGGGAAGACTAACATAAACAGACAATTTTAATGCAGCTTAACTACCGGAAATGATGGGAAATTCTCAAATCAGCAACATGGAAACTTGAGAAGGCCTTACTCTGCCCATAGTCCTTTCCAAAAAATAATTGAAAGAAATGATCTTTTGTTCCCCCAAGGAAAATTTAAGTATGCCTGTGGGGCACACTCATTTATTGTATTTCTAGATCCCGGGGTTTACTGGATACAGTATATACTGTATACAGTATTTCTAGATCCAGGGGGGCATTTTGTATACAGCAAACATGAAGACGGCAGTGAATCGAGGGTTTCAGCTGAAGTTTTAGATCACTATTATTATGAATGAAAATAATAACAAAATTGAAAAGCACTACAGATTCAGAAAAAGACTTAACATTTAGCCTTAGAAATTCAGACTGTATGAAATTTATTTATGATGGGTTATTCATGGCAATTGGCATTTCCAGACAGTGGTTTTAATTGAGGGTTCACAGTGTCAGGAAATAAAACTGTCAATCTGCCCATCATAAGAGAACAAGACATTCACAGGTATGCCTAAAGAAAAGAAATTATATCCCTGAAGCAAAAATATATAACTTTGAAATATGTTCAATATTAGAAAACACTCTATAAAAGAAAGTGACATATTTCAAGCAGCATATTGTAACTGATCACTGTTAAATGCACAAGAATATATTTTTTAGGATGGGCATATGTTATTTTTCCAAGGAAAAGCATCTGATCTCTTCTACTTTCTCGACAATGCTGCCATCGCAGAGGACTTTGGGGAAGGTGGTATGTAAGTTGGTCATGAGATCATCGTTCCCTTCCAAGACTCAATTCTTTAGATGTTTTGTTATAAATATTTATGGGGAAGCACACTGATTATGCTTCATAAACAGTAGTAGTTACCGCCATAAAGTCAGTGTTGCTGATTTTGTTTAAGTGTTCATAAGTATTGCTGGTCTAGAGTAAGGCTCTGTTCCTTTGGCTGCAAAAATTACCCAAGTTTGGAAGTATTGTAGAAACTACATTCACATAGGAAAGTCACCTGAAAGAATTATGCCTTAAGTCGACAATCCATGTAACACACGTCATGATTTTTTTTCCCACTTGTTTCTATATCAGGTACACTCCCAAGGAGAGAAACATAACTGTTATCTTGTATTGTTTACTGCAAGAAAACTTTAATTAGGTATAAATGAGTTTGAACAATGAAAAATTAACTTCTATTAAAGTTTAAGGAAATTGCCTGACCTGGCCACTCTATTCTGAATTTAATCCGGAATAGGTTGGCTAATTAGTGTTTAAGGGATTGATGCCCAAGGCTGTCCTTTTCAGTCTCCCCACTAAATGGAGTTAAATCAGCCAAAAAGTTCATTTTGGAGTCAGCTTCTCAGGGCTCAACAGACTACAATGTCAATTCTACCACGAGACATCATCTATTAAGAGGCTGATTCTGCTCTTTGCTCTGGGAGCCACCAACCTTGGGGAGATACAGTGATCCATTGTGGAACCCTTCCAAGCACCCTTTGCTCCATGTTTCTTGGATCCAAAATTTTAGAGTGCACTTCCGAGTTTCACTAAGCAATCATTCATACATTTGTTCAACTACTCATTTGCCTTTTATTTCATACCTACGATGGGTTGGCAATGTGCTGGTTGCTAGGGATAAAAATTTAAACCAAACTCAGTTTCAGGTCCTAGAGAACTTACAATGAGGGGGTCAGAAAAATACATGAATAGTTTAAATGCGATGTGACCAAGTACCGAATTAGAGGTTCACAAAGTGCTGAGGAACATAGAACATGCAAGCTTTAACTGGATCTGATTAATAGTAACTCACAAGATGAGCCTTTGTCAATATCTTTCCGGGCAATACTCGACTGCACGGAAGATAGCATGGGAGCGAGGACGGGGTGTGCAGGGCCGAGAATGGGTGTGGACGAGACTCGTGCTTGAAGTAGAGCGAATGCATGCAAGTCTCAGAAAGCTTCATTTCTCGCCTGCATTTTGGTCATTTGTTCTCAGTTATCAGAGTTAGTTTATTCTAAAAATTCAGTAATTTCAATGTACAAGGCGATATAGTGAAAATAAAAGAAGATCCGGGTCCTTCTCCCTCTATTACAGTGTAGAGTTGACTGTTAAGAACACAGACACTCTATTTGGGAGAAATTGAAGTATGGAAGTGTTGATCTTTACTAGGGATTATGTTGAGTGTCTACCAGGTTTTATAGGAAAATAAGAATTCTAAACAAATACTGGTAGCTATATAAATTCGATGACAGCACAATGATTCCTGTTTCAGTGTTTATGCTCCTCATGTTATTATTGATTACATTGAATAAATGAGTTACTTCTGGGAGTGTCAAGAATGCTCTTTCATTGATTAGTAGAGCCTCAAGTCTTTTGGAAACTTCAAAGCCTTATATTATCTCACTTACCAATTGACACAACCATCTCGGGCAGAAACTGTCCTGCCCTTTCCAGGTGGGGAAAGTGGGTCGGGGATGGAGGGAGGGGACATGTGGGGAACTGTCAGGACCAGGTGGGGAGGTCCTGGCTGGACATGTGTCCTGGAGATTCTGATTCTCCGCCTCCCTGCTAGTGTGAAAGAACCACTAGTCACCGAGTCTGTGATGCTGCGGAAGGCAGTCTAACCCCAAGGTTTGTTGTAAAGGGAAAAACGTTGAAGACCGCTGGTTGAAAAACTCTGGAACAAAACTACTTTTGTGAAGAGTGCTGTTTTATGAAAGGCACTTCAGTCAACAGCATCTTTATGATTTGTGGAGCTTGATTGACCATGGACATTTAATGAAATAATGGAAATCTTTTTTTTTTTAAGAGAGAGGGAGCATGAGTGGGGGAGGGGCAGAGGGAGAGGGCGACAGAGAATCTCAACCAGACTCCCTGCTAAGCACAGAGTCCAACCTGGGGCTCATTCTCATGACCCTGAGATCATGACCTGAGCCAAAATCAAGAGGTGAATGCTTAACCAACTGTGCCATTCAGGTGCCCCAGGAAATCTTAGTATTGGTCACTTATTGATTCATCTTGGGTAAATAACACTACAGTTGACCCTCAAACAATGTAGGGTTGGGGTGCTTACTCCCCACACAGTTGAAAATTTGTGTATTATTCTTGACTCCCCCAAAACTTAGCTACTAAGATCTTACTTTGAACCAGAAGCCTTACTGAGAGCCTAAACAGTCACTTTCCACAAATTTTGTATATGTATTACACACTGCATTATAAAAATAAAGTAGGCTAGAGGAGAGAAAATGTTATTAATGAAATCACAAGGAAGAGAAAATCTATTTACAGTACTGTACTGTGTTTATTTGTGTTTAAGTGGACCCACACAGTTCAAGCTGCATTGTTCAAGGGTTAACCATATATTGGATTCTTTCCCTTTTTTAAAACCCTTCTGAAAAGAGAAGGAAAAATAATTGCAATATGTAAGTGGCAGAAGGTAGGGATATGGGAAGATAGAAACACTGACATACCTTGGAAAATCCCCATGTGAACAAAAGACTGTTATGTAGGCTGTGTTTGAAATAATGCTTGACATGAACAAGAGGGAGGAATCAAATTGAAATAGAACAAAATCACAAACAAGAGGGAGGAATCAAATTGAAATAGAACAAAATCACAAACTGGGAAGATCTCTGAAAGTGTAAGTTGGGGCAGCTTGAGTAGGACCTTCCTTAATTCCATATCATCTTTTCAGCAATCATGAAGTTGCAGCCATCAGGCAAAGACTTAAATTAAAAGTGTGGGACCTGAAAGGGGTGTTTCCTGAGGCTCTGAGGGGCAGGCTTCTGGGACTCTGGAAGCCTTGGGATGTTGGCTATACCAGACCTTGGGGGGACCACAGGGCTGTGGCAAGCCTATCCCTGTGACATGTGTGGCGTCCTTTTCTTTATTTTTTTTTAAAGTTAAAATACAGTTCATCCTTTCTGATGGCTGAGTGATATTCCACAGTATATATCTTCTTCCACGGTATATACATCTTCTTTACCCATTTGTCTTTTGAAGGGCATCTCGGTTCCGGATGGAACTGGAGGGTATTATGCTAAGTGAAATAAGCCAAGCAGAGATGGACAATTACTATGTGGTTTCACTCATCCATGGAACATAAGGATAGAGCAGAGGACCATAGGGGAAGAGAGGGGAAACTGAATGGGAAGAAATCAGAGAGGGAGACAAACCATGAGAGACTATGAACCTCGGGAAGCAAACTGAGTGTTTCAGAGGGGAGGAGGGTGGGGAATGGGGTAACTGGGGGTCGGGCATTAAAGAGGGCACATACTGCAATGAGCACTGGGTGTTATATGCAACTAGTGAATCATTGAACACTACATCAGAAACTAATGATGCACTCTAGGCTGGCTAATTGAACACAATGAAACATTTAAAAAAATTAAAAAAATATATAGACAAAAAATTGAAGTATAGCTAACACTTGATGTGACTTTAGTTTCAGGTGTGCATCATAGTGATTGCACAGCTGTGTCACTTATGCTGTGCTCACACCTGGAGCCACCACCTGTCACCAAACAACACCATCACAACGCCTTTTGGTATGTTCCCCATGCTGGGCCTTCTATTTTATTTGTGACTTACTCACTCTCTAACTGGAAGCCTGCACCTCCTACTCCCCTTCGCCCATTTTGTCCATCCCCTACCTGTCCGTGGCCTACTCTTGAAGGGTATTTGGCACAAGGCGGGGCGTGCGGGAGAGGGTCTGATGCAGGGCGAACCCTCACCAGCACCAGAGGCAGCAGAATGAAGAGAAAGTCATTGGAAGTGACAAAGGCAGGGCCTCATTTGCAAAGAGCTGCAGAGACCACCCATCAGAGAAGCCTCCTGCGTGAAGAGGCCCTCCTAACCAACAGAGGGACAGCTTTTAGCTACTAACCCACATGTGTCCACACCGGAGGACCATGCTGGAGCCCCCTTCCGACTGCGGCACATGTGGGAAATTCTTCCGCTGCTGCTCTCGCCCCCTTCAATAGCAGAGAATTCACACTGGAGAAAAGCCCCATGGCCATGAGTCTGACAAATGGGAGAGGTTCTTGAAACAGCTCATTAAATGTCAGAGCTCCGCCTGGGAATGACTTTCTAAGTGCAGTGAGTGTGGGAAAGCCTTCAGCTCTGGCCCCGCCTGCCTTGCCATGGAAAGCTCACGCTCGGCGAAGCCCTCGTGAGTACAGGGAATGTGGGAGAGCATTCAGCCAGAGGGCTCGTCTGGTTAGCTCTAGAATTTAACAACCTAGACAGGCTGCTCGTTGGGGCAGCAGATGTGGGAAAACCCTTACACAAAGATCTAAACTCTTTCAACACCAGGAAGTTCCCACTGGAGAGAGGTTATAGTGTTACAAAGAATGAGCTTCCTTCTTTCTTAACATAATAGCTCACGACACAGAGAAGCTCTGAGGGCAGACTTTGTTACGCAGCTAGGTGTCCCATGCCATTCACCCAATTTTTCCAAGTGGAAAGAGTCCCCACAAGTACAGGTTATGTCAGAAGCTTTCTGGAGCGTGTTGCAATTGTGGCTGCTCATGGGGTTGACCGGTTTTGTCACTAATCAGTTCTTATGGCTGAAGTCATCTTAGCGCTTCCACTGGGCAGGTCTCCATGGTTCACACCAGTCAGCTCAATATTCTCGGAGAAGATGGACTTCTATTCTTTCTCCCTGGTCCCTGGAGGGAATCTAGAGTAACCAAAGCTCATGGGTTGCAAGAACCACAAGGCTCATGGGGGAACCATAGTTTATATGAGATCACCGGCAGTGTTAACAGGGACTAGGTGGGGCTACAGAAAACTAGAGATAAGTTGCCTATTCTTAAAGGTGATCTACAGATAATCCCACAAGCATGTCTCTGCAGGATGAGGCTTCTGCAGAAATTCTCAGAACTTCTAGACCAGTGTCTCTCCTTTGTTCAGTGTTACTGCCAGAACAAATAATCTAAAGTTTTGTTGGTTACTGCAGCCTCGCTGGACTATCTATCTCAAGGTCATTGCTGTGCACGTAAGAAAATGGGGAAGGGAAGGAAGGTAGACCTCACAGACCGGCAATGTGGCATTTGTGGTAGAGTATTCCTGATGACCCAGATGGAAAGGGCTTCCATTGCTTATTGGGATTTGCAGTCCAGGTTGAGGACAGAGATGATGGAGTGAATGCAGGGTTATCGAATCTTCTGTTTTTCTAAAATGAGGGGTAAATTCAGATTTTCATGTGCAGTGATTTATTCTAATATCTTATTGAGGTATAATTGATGCATAATAAACTGTAAATATCTGGGGTATATAGTTTTATAAGGTTTGAAATACATATTTATGGATGAAACCATCATCATAATCATGATAATGAACGTATCCTTCACTTCAACTCTACCCTTTATAATCCCTCTCTCCCTCCCTCTCCAGCTTCACATCTCCAGGAAATCATTGATTTGCTTTCTTTTATTATTGAATTATTTTCCTCTTCTAAAATCATAAAGTGTTCACTCTTTTCTGTCTGATTTCTTCATGATTATCTTGAAATTCTCCCTGCAGTGCGTGTGAATAGTTCACTCACTCTATTGCTGAGTAGTATTCTGTAAGATGAATGTACCACAGTTAGTCTACTCTTGTTAATTGACATAGGAGTTTTTAGCTTTTACAAATGAAGCTGCTATGACCACGAACATAGAAGCCTTTATATGAACAGATGCCTTCATTTCTCTTGAGTTAATGCCTATGTCAGGGAATACTTGAATGTTTAACTTTTATTTAAGAGGCTGCCAAATTGTGGTTTTTTTTTTTTTCGAATTGTGTTTTAAAATATATGTTTCCAACAACAGTGTGGACCAGTTACTATTCTTAAACATCCTCACTTAAAATTTCCACGGTAAGTGTTTTCAATTGTTTCCATTCTAATAGATGCGTATTAATGCCGCATTGTGGGTTTAACTAGTATTTCTCTAATGACCCATGATTTTGAACAATTTTTCATGTGTTTATTTGCAACCTACACAGCTTCCTTGGTGAAATGTAAAAATTCATATCTTTTGTCTATTTCTGTTATTAGTTTTGGAGGTAGAGTTTAGTGATTCGTCAGTTGCATAGAACACCCAGTGTCTCATGACATCACGTGCCCTCCTTCATGCCCATTCCTCAGTTACCCCAGCCCCCCTCCCACCTCCTCTCCAGCAACTCTGTTTGTTTCCTAGAGTTAAGAGTCTTTTATGGTTTGCCTCCCTCTCAATTTTTATCTATTTTATTTTTCCTTCCCTTCCCCTCCGTTCATCTGTTTTGTTTCTTCGATTCCATGTATGAGTGAAATCATATGGTATTTGTTGTTCTCTGACATATTTTGCTTAGCCCAATACCTTCTAGTTCCATCCCCATCGTTGCAAATGGCAAGTTTTCATTATTTTTGATGGCTGAGTATAATATTTATCCATTCATTCGTTCATATATATATATATATATATAACATTTTCTTTGTTCATTCATCTGTCGATGGACATCTGGACTCTTTCCATATTTTGGCTTTTTTTTTTTTTTCATATTTTGGCTTTTGTGAACATTGCTGCCCTTTTGTCTATTTTTAAATACACATTGATTAATATTTCTGTTTCCATTAAGAAGAAAACAGTGGTTCTGATTTATATTTCCCTGAGGCCGAGTGATGAATTTAAATACAAAAATTTTTTTTTAAAAGGAAGAAAACAATGAAACAGCAACAAATTTTTAAACTTCAGTCATTTGTCAGTGATACCAATGACTTCTCTTCTGAA
>CM052886.1:2659273-2674402 GCA_028534135.1 Potos flavus
CTAGCAAAGAGAAAGTTGATCTAGAAGAGCTGTACAAAGCGAGATTTTTTTTAGACCAAATGAAGCAGGGACAAGAAAGTTATCCTGTGCATTTGCAGATTGGTTAAAACAGGGTTACTTTTACTATGTGCAGGAAAGGGAAGGCTTGGAGCCTGTCAGGTAATGTGTGCTGAGCAGGCAAGGGTGGATTGGTGGACCTCAGCCTTTTTCTGGGAAAGCAAGCACAGGAACTTAGTTACGCTTTGGTTTGCTGATGTGGGGCTTAGCATGAGTGACTCCATCTTGGGTCTAGCCTGGCTACTGTAAGAGGTGTGAGCCGTGGGTTCCTCGTCCTGGGGTCTTCCTCCTTGTATCCTCAAGCAACCCTCTCTTCCTCTACACTCAGACTTTCCCAGTGCACGTGTCCATGATTATGGGATCCTCTGGGATGCTTCATCACAATGCACGTGTGCCCACCTTGGCATTTGGGTTTCTGTTTTATTACAGCTGAAGGGTTTTAGCTCTTTTAATTATTTGGTAGTTGATTGATTTCACTTCAAAATAAAAACCAGAGTTTGCTTTCCAATGGAACAGGAATGAGGATGTTCCATGCCACGGATGACAGTGGACAGTGGCCTCCTTTGATCTTGTGGTAGGAGTCTGTGGGTTCATCCTGGACTTGAGACCAGCCCCATCACACTGGTGCTCGATGAGGCACCAGGTCTCAGAATCAGTGTCTACCTTCTCGTCTCCAAAATTCAGTCAGCCCAGTCACTCAAGGTCACGAGGTCTATTTTACCAAAGAAGAATGACCAGATCACGTCTGGCAAACACTCAAGGCTTGTCGGAATTGTTTATAAAGTCAAAGGGGAAGCAGGATTCTGTTTCCCAAGATTTTGTGTCTCTGCAACATTTTAGGATGTCCTCTAGTTTATGATAATTGCACACTTACTAGAAAAACACCAGTATGAATGACTTAGTCTCTGCTCCATTACTGGACTTCTTTTTAGATTTGCTCCTCCAATTGCATTTTTCCATGAAGGTCAGAAATGAGGATGAATGGAAAGGTCAGAAATGAGGAAGAATGGAAATATTTATATCCCTGTCAAAATCTTCATCTCTACAATCAGCTTTTTAATATTTATTTATTTTTTAAAGATTTATTTATTTTAGAGAGAGACAGAGAGAGAGCAAGAGAGAGAGAGAGAGAGAGCATGAGCCCACAAGAGAGGGGAGAGGCAGAGGAAGAGATGGAATCCTCAAGCAGACTCCACGCTGAGCAGGGAGTCCCATGCGGAGCTCAATGTCATCACTGTGAGATCATGACCTGAGCCCAAACTAAGAGCCTAACTGACTGAGCTACCCAGGCACCACAGTTTTTTTATATTTAATATTTAAAAACATTACAGATTTTGACACATTTACAACATAAATTTTACTACCTAATGAGTTTTCACAACTTCTTGTCACAGTTGTTTTAACTACAAATATCAATTAGATTCAAGTTTCTTTCTGTTGAAGAGCCATGAGAACTTTCTAAGAGAAGACATTTATTAAGGATTCACTCCATCTGGTACATAAGACGGATGTTCAGAATTCCGCGGGGCAGTCGCTGTTGAATGTGTTGCTTTATGGATGATAACATTGAGCCTACATTGAGCCTGGCAGAGGGTGCGTGGTGTGTCCGTCGTGGGACCTGGGAATTCTCTCTGATGTTTTCAACTCAAGTCCACATCATTCTTCACTCCAACACTTGGGAAACGGTTCAGCTGAGGAAGCTCAGAGGCAGTTCTCCCATGGATGCTTTGGTTTGACTGGACACGCATGTGCTGTCAGCATCTCTGCTGAGGATCAAGTTTGTACAGGTTAGTTATGTCACAATTACGTTATTGTTTCCTATAGAATGGGAGTAGATCATTGCATAAATGCCTATTTCCTATTTTCTTCAGAGAGGAAAAGGTTGAGGCAGTTTCTGCAGAAACTGGAAAAATAACTGAGAAGAAAAGAGAAATTATGGAACCTATGAGGGCAATAGTGTCTAATGATTAAAAGGAGAAGTAAGATATTGTTACAGCAACAAAAGAGAAGCAGGGGATGAACAAAGCCTGGTGCTCAACATCCCTGATCATCAGGGAAATGCAAATCAAAACCACAATGAGATATCACCACACACCTGTTAGAGTGGCATTATCAAAAAGACAAAAATAACAAGCGTTGGTGGATGTGGAGAGAAGGGAGCCCTTGTGTGCCATTTGTCAGAATGCAAACCAGTGCAGCCACTGTGGAGAACAATATGGAGGCTCCTCAGAAAATTAAGAATGAATGATCCAGCAATTCTACTGCTGAGCATATATCCAAAGGAATATATCCAAAATGGGATCCCAGAGATATTTTCACTGCCATGTTCATCTCAATAGTATTCACAGTAGCCCAGAGATGGAGACAAACTACGTGTCTGTCAATAGATAGATGACTGGATAAAGAAGATGTGGTGCACATACACACTGAGATATTATTCTGTCATGAAAAAGAAGGAAATCCTACCATTTACAACCCAGATGGGTCTTGAGTGCATTATGCTAAATGAAATAAGTCAGACAGTGAAAGAGATACTGTATGGTATCCACATGATCCTGAAGATCTAAGGGAAGCCATGGTGATGACAGTTGATAACGCTCTATTGCGTGATTGAAATTCACTAAGGGAGTAGAACTTAAATGCTTTCACCAAAACAACGTAAACAAAAATAGAAACCTGTGAGATAATGGCTGTGTTAAAGAAAGTAAAGCAAACCTGGGTTGAAGGTTCTGATGAAAGAAGAACTGAGGTAAGTGCAGACCATTGTAGGCATGAGGAGAGCTCAGAAATGAGCTTCTAGAATTTGCCAGTGAGTGAGGAGAGAAGATTAATCTGGCACAGAGATTGACACCACACATCATCGGGGGAATGGGGGGCAGTGCTCACTCAACATCGATAGAATTATATGCTTTACCTTAACTCTGTGTGTTACTAGTGCTCATGCTTTATCTAAAGAAGGAGGTTGGGGGAGCATAGAGGAAATGGCTTAATCAAGGAATACACAAGGATTTAGGCATGGATTTGGGGATATTTTTACATGTGGGCAATAAGCCCTCAGCTCCTCCTATCACTGCGTACATGTATGCACAGATATATCTATAGATCTATATAGCTATATATCTATATATATAGATATATAGCTATATAGATCTATAGATCTATATATATAGATATATAGCTATATAGATCTATAGATATATATCTATATAGATCTATAGATATATATCTATAGATCTATATATATATATTGTGCCTATAGATGTGTATATTATACATATTCACACACATATATAGTGAATATATAATATATACATATATGTTCACAAGAGCCAAGATATATATGCACACAGACAATGAAGTAGACACAGACAATGAGTAGTTAACTTCTTGTAGTGAAGCGCTTCCGGCGTGAAAATGTCTTTCTAACACCAATACTTTCTCTTTACTTAACATGGTTAAAAAATGTATATATTTCAGTGTTCCAGAGGGAAAAAGTACATTCAAGCCTTTCTGTAAGGTATGCTCATAGATAAAACATAATTCCTGAAAAGTCCAGGTCGGCTCGTGGGCCAGGGGAAGGGAGAGGCAAAGTAGCGTAGGGAGCGAGATTACAATGGTGCAGGTAAGTAGGGTCATGGCAAACGCCTAACAAAGGAGCATGAGGGTGCAAGGGAACAAACGAATATAAACAAGAGAGTGAAGGCAGATTTGAGAACGTGGGAAGTAGAAGTAAAATGGCTTCACAAAGGCACTGAGGGCAGTGAACAGCCGAAGAAAGCATGAGAGAAAAGAATGGATGAAACTTTAGAACAATCTGGGAAGAATGACATACATAAACAGAACAAAGTGTAGGTGGGGGAGACGCACACCACACAACCCCTTTACCTGGAAGAATGATAAATAACAGCAGAGCAGAGAGAGTGATGGGGTCAAATAATGTTAATAATGCGAAGCCCATGAAATGTTAAGGACAGAGACTATGTGACTTTGAAAACAATAAAAGCTCTATATTGTTCCCCTGTCCAAATCCAACCCCAAGCCTAAGAGAGTGATGTCTAATGCCAGACTGCATAGGATTGAATGAATTCCACTGAAGTTTTGCTATGAGTAATTTATGTGTGGCTGCCACCAACTGGATGCATGGTTTCTCAGCCATGATTTTTATATTGCTTTTTGGAACAGCATTATTTAGAATCACTCCTTGACCTTTCATCATCTTCAGGCTTATGTATTCACTATGCTCTATGTAATTTTGATAAATTGCTTTGTAATTGTTCTGTCATTTCAGGTTGCGTCTCTCTGAAAATACTTTAAGTTCTTTGAGGTTAGGGAGTTTGTCCTCTATTTTTTTTTTTTTTTATTTATAACCTACATTCCCTTTTCCAAACTTATTTCCTTCTTCCCCTTCTCCCCAACACACACAAACACACGCACACGGTACCTTGTGTATGGAAAATGATCTCTCAAGACTTGGTTACTGACCAAAGACTTTGGAAAAATTAATTGACAGTTTATCTTTGCATCAAATGGACTTAACATTTTATTTTTAAAGGTTATGGATAAATGGGGCTTTTGAATGATCAGCTGAAAAATTTCAACATTTTAAAATTGATAGAATACTTACGCTACTTTTGGAAGGAGCCCCGTGCTGGAAGTTGGCACACACAGGTTTAATTTTGACTATGTCTTAGCTGTATGACACCAGCAATTTATATACTCTCTCCCGAAGTGAGTTTTCTCACCTCTAACATGTGATGCTCGGCTAGATGATCTCTGAAATTCTTCCAGTTTTTTAGTCAGTGATACACACAAATAGCTTGTTTTTGAAAGAAAGTAAGGGAGAATAGAAAAATGGTAGACTGGAAGAAGACAACTGAATGCTAACCGCGGAGTAGAGGTAGACCTAAAAACAAGAAAATGGAGCACGGTGATTACTTTCTCATTCTCTACGTTCAGTCAATTCTTAAGGGCTTAATGAATTTCTTTTCTGTCCTCCTCACTTCTATTCCTTGGTTCTTATTCCAGGGAACTAATCATTGAATCTCCCAAACCAACACTCTTCTTAAAAGGAGCTATATCATCTCCTTGTCCCGTTCAACTCACTGCTGGTTCGCTATGCCATGGTCTGTTCCTGCACTTTCCTCCTCTTTCCTCCTCCTCTGTGTGCAATGGCCCAGCTCTTCCCCAAATAACCTTCTGCGCCCAAACAAATCCCACCCCTGTGTTGAGCAAACTACTACATCCTGACTTCTTCCTTCAACGTTTCCTTCAACTACTGGCATCAGCTGTGCGGTGGTGGCCTTGTCACATTACGTCCCCCTCCTCAGGCTCAGAAGGAGAGGGTGATGTTCTCCTTCAGCTCAATCTCTACTTCCAGAGGATTACTTCTCCACCTTGTATTAAACAGACAAATAAATCAAACAGAACCACCACTCAAACACACACACAGAGCCCAGCTTTTCCAAGGCATAAGCCATATACTTTGTACCCTTGCTCATCATAGATCAGAAATCTACACCCCACCACTCGCTGAAGGTTTTGAAGGCCACCTTGCAAACTTCTCCCCCACCTGAGTCTGTCTTTCTCTTTCATGACTGTAGTGTCTTGCTTTTCCTCCTTCTCCTGCTTATTCTTCCAAGTCTCCCTGACACCCATTACTTTCTCTGTCTTCCTGTAAACACTGCTGAGCCCATGCCTGTGTCCTAGGCTATTCTTTAGGCACACGGCCCTTGTCAGTCTGTCCTGTATTGATATCTTCAATGAGTTTTTCTGAGCTTCATTCTCTGACCTCTCCGTTTCTTGCTCAAACTGATTGCCCAGACCTATTTGGCTACTGGTTTGCTGAATTTCCCATTTGCATGATGCACAGATCGTGGGATAGAGAACTCACTACATGAAAGACTCAACAGTCATGCTTCACTTCCTGCAGGGATGGCCTCTAACTCAAACTCCAGCCTCAGATTTCACTCTCTCCAATGTATTCTCCGCCTTGAAAACAGAGGGTTGGCTCTATAAGCATCTGGTTATATGGCTCTCTGCTTCAAAAGTAATTTCCTATAACTCTGAGGATTCTTACTGAGTTTCCATCCTCACATTGTGCATTCCAGCTACTTCTTTCTTGTGTATAAAGGCCTATATTTATGTGTGTGTGTGTGTGTGTGTGTGTGGTGTGTATGTGTATGTGTTTAATACTCGCACTCTTCTTTTCATTTGGTCCAGTTCTACTCATGTTCTTAGCAGAGACATCATTTCCTTCAGGAGGTTATTCCAGAACCTGCGAACAGAGTCATTAATCCCAGAGCACCTGTACTTACCTCTAAGGTAGTACTTTTCACATTATAAATTTTCTTTCTTTGTCTATATTTGCTATCACACTGCAAGTTCCTTGAGTTCAAAAAGTGTGTCTTGTTTACTGCTTTATGTGCGTCCCTAGTACAGCGCCTGGACAGAATGGATGCTTGTTGAATATTTATTGAATGAATTAATACTTTCCTGCCATTATGTTGTGATTACTCAATTTCCTTCAGGCCTTTACTTTTAAATATATATTTCATTAAAGATCTTCTTTGAAAAAGAGAAGACACTGGGGAGTGGTTGAAATTTATCATTATGTGGAAAAATAGTTTACGGCTCTGCAAAGTGGTCATTAAGAGCAGCAGGCTGAGTACACTGGGAGATACAGCAGCTCTCTAAATATTGTAAATAAGGTCAAAGTAATATAATTATTTTCTGAGAAGTTGGTGATGTGATTGCAAGAGTGCTGAGCAAAAAATAAATAGCCCAAATACATGAATTTATATGAACACAATGTCTATTGGCATTCAGTCAGTGTTGAGGAAGGAGGTCGTAAGGTGAGGAGAACCTTCTTTCGGACAGGCAGATCCGGGTTCCAGTCTTATAGTGGTTTCTGCCTATGTAACTAGAAACGATACTGGACTTCGTCTTAGTCTTAGTCTTAGTTTGCACATCTGTAAACTGGGGTGCTATCAACTGAATGTTCGTGCCCTCCCTAAATTCATATGTTGAAACCTAACCCCCAGGATGGGCCTTTGGTGGGTGATTAGGTGATGAGGTTGGGATGCTCATGCATGGATTGGTGCCCTTATGGAGGGACCCCAGAGAAGCCCCTTGTCCTTCCACTGAGTGAGGATGCCGGGAGAAGACAGCCATCTGTGAACCAGAGTGGGTTCTCGCCAGACTCCAGACCTGCCAGACCTTGGTCTTGGACTTTCCACCCCCAGAACTGTGAGAAACAATTGTCCACTGTCCATAAGCCCTCAGTCTATGGTATTTTTGTTACAACAGCCCAAATGAACTGACACATGAAGATGATGAAAACTAGCCTCTTTAAAGCTCAGTAGCAAAGATGAAGCAGTGTGTGTGTGACGCCCACACTGTTAAAGATACTCGGTCCCCAGCGGTTACTGCTGCTCCTGCCATTACTGCTTTATCACTAAGTGCTACTTCTCTTCCACCTCCCCCTCCCCTTCCTCCTCCTCCTCCTCCTCCTCCTCCTCCTCCTCCTCCTCCCCTTCCTCCTTCTCCTCCTTCTTCTTCTTCACCCAAATGAACAAATAAAACAAAACAAAACTCATAGATGCAGAGAGCAGATTGGTGGTTGCCAGAGGGGATGGGGACAAGGCGTGGGTGAAATGGGTGAAGGGGATCAAGTGGAATAAATCTCTAGTTATAAAATATACAAGCCCCGAGGATGTATGTCCAGCATGGTGACTAGGGTAACAATACTATATTACATATTTGACTGTTGCTAAGACCGTAGATCTTAAAAGTTCTCATAAGAAATTTCAACTGTGTATGATATAACTAGACTTACTGTGGTGATCACTTTGCAGTGGATATAAACATTGAATCATGTTGCACACCTGAAATGACTATAATGTTATATGCCAGTCATTATTTAATTAAAAAAATAGATGTTTTTTTCAGATCTCCTCTTAAAGTGAGAAAAATATTTTAAAATGCTGTATTGTAGTTGTATTATTTCCCTTTTCTTATTTCTTGTCATTTTTAAAATAGAGTTTAAAAAATTGGCGAGAATTTGGTTTTTTAATGAGATTGTTAATGGAATATTCCCCGGGAAGTAGGTTAGTTCATATTTATGGGCTTAACAAGCGCTGGGTTCAGTAGGAGAGCAAGTGTTACAGGTCAGACAAAGTTCCTGGAAAGGTAAGGCGTGGTTCTTGCTCAAAAAAAGGAAATTTGCTCTTGTATTTTGAGAAAGAATGTGAAGGTTAGTCATTATCCTTAATTGAAGGCTAGTCAATATCCTTAATCGAAAGCTAGTCAATATCCTTAATTGCTGTAGATCCTTAACTCTCATACTTTTGTCCCATTTGGAAAACTTTTGTGTTATTAATGAAGTTCTAAGAAAGTGTGGGTGGCGATCAAGGCTTTAAATCACAATCTTACAGTACCTGAAATAAATTGTTATGATCCTATTTTATTTTCATTTTTTAAAGATTTATTTATTTGAGAGAGAGAGCACAAGTGGGAGGGACAGAGGGAGAGGGAGAGAAAAACTTAAGTCTACTCTGCACTGAGCATGGAGCCCGACGCAGGGCTCAATCTCATGACCCTGAGATCATGACCTGAGCCAAAACTTAGAGTTGGATGCTTAACCAACTGCACCACCCAGGCACCCCCATTATGATCCTATTTTAAAAAGTATACAAATGTGTATTCCAGAAGAATAATAACAGGATTCTAAAACAAAAAACAATAAATGTTTCTCGATCAAATACATTTTGTAGATGTTGGGTCAAATGATGTCCACTGGGTGTCTCTTAAAAAAGACTACTCAGAGACACTCATATACGAGGGGGGATTTTGTATGGAGTTTCCCAATGTGTCTATAGCCTAAGCTGTCTGGACGGAGCATATGTTTTGTGATACACAACTGTTTGGTGGAACATAGGCTGGAAAACAGTAGCATAACACAGAGTTTGGTATTTGGTCAGTGTTTTGGGCCGTTAAAACAGACTACCGTAGACTGGGTACTTATAAACAACTGAAACTTATTTCTCAAAATTCTAGAGGCTGGAGGTCCAAGATCAGGGTGCCAGCATGGTTGGGTCCGTGTGAGAAGTCTCTTTCAGATTGCAGGCTGCCTACTTCTTGTATCTTTGTGTGGCAGACAGCAGAGCCCGGGAGTAAACTCTTTGGTGACTCTTGTAAGGCCACTAATCCCATCATGAGGGCCCCACCATCATGACCTCATCTAACCCTCATTACCTCCCAAAGGCTCCACCTGGTGCTGCCATCACAGGGGGCAGGTAGGGTTTCAATATATGAACTTTGGGAAAACACAGAAATTCAGTCTATAGCAGTTAATGCCTCCAAATCTGCACCCATAAAGGCGGTGCATAAATCCTATCAATAATGATTAAAAATCAAAGGCATATTCTGGAGTCTCAGAGTTTGGATATTTTTCTGTCAATGGATCCAGTGCTCAAAGAAAATAACATGAGAAAGAAATTGATTATATGACAATGAATTCAAATCTGTTTCCTTCTTACTACCTCCTTTACCTCTTCAGTGGTACAAATTATGTATGCCCCTCACCTGGAATACTGTTCCCTGCATGGCAGCCTCTCTTTTTAGAAAGCAAATCTGACTAAGTTAGCTTTTGCTTAAAGTTTACATTGCTACCATCTAGAATGTTCTGTACAGCTTTGAAGCCAAGGCCAGCCTGGCCTCTCCCGAATTCTGTGGTCTCATCCCACATCACCCTC
Source organism: Potos flavus (assembly GCA_028534135.1). Classification (NCBI taxonomy): domain Eukaryota; kingdom Metazoa; phylum Chordata; class Mammalia; order Carnivora; family Procyonidae; genus Potos; species Potos flavus. The sequence continues at coordinate 2,669,083 of CM052886.1, forward strand.
TGTCTTATGCTCTCTATTGAGCTGCAGTGCCCTTCACAGGACTCTGAAAACCCCATCCTATCCCTCACCACAGGCTCCCCTCGTGCTGAGCCCTCTCCTCCTCCCACCCCAGCCAGTGTCACTTAGGCAGTTTCTTCTCACCCTACAGATTATACCTTAGAAGTAATTTCTTTGAGGAGGTCTTTGTTGATCTCCTCCATTAGGTCACATACTTTTATGGTGCCCGTTGGTGGCACATTTTTGATTTTAGCACTTATAAGTGGTGATTATGCATCTATTTTTGTGATTCATTTGGTAATTCTCTGCTTCCCTGCTAGATGATAGACTACATAAGAGCATACACTTTTCTGTTTTTATCCCTCATTGTATGTCTTGGACTTAGCATGGTGCTTGTCACTTAGGAGTATTTCACACATAGTTTGTTTACTGAATTAATAAACGATTGGTTTTTTGAAAGGCTGTCTAACGAGTTGCCTTAAACTCTTTCTGAAGGGAACCTATTCAGAACCATATTGAGACTTCATAAACATGGCCAGAAGTAGCCCACGATCTAAAATCCCAGCCCATTTGTGTGAGTACTATGTGTACTATCGATAATGTATATAATACATGTTGTATATTTACAGACAGAACTGTGGGCACACGCAGGCGCATGAGAATATGAGCATCTACAAGCCCACAGTAGGATTCCTACTTGTTCTGGCCGGTCTCCGGTGTGCTTGGTTCTGTGTAAGTCAACCTGGAGTGATCTTCCTGCTTGAAGGATGGTCCTGGAGCGGAGCACTCCACTACATTTCAGGGCCGTCTCACTGATTCGATTGTCTAATAAGTCTTTTCATTTAAAACCACAAGCCTGTGTGGGCACTAGCTCATCCTTTCCTTGGAACACACCTCCCCGGGGACAGATTGTCTTCAATTACGTACTTTGGCATTACTGCTTCCCTTTTATGACTTTTATCTCTCTCTCTTCCTGCCACTTTATGACTCTGTCTTTCCCCGATATAAAGCAAGTCGTTTCCTACGTTTTATGAGTCTCGAGCATGGGTTGAGACTCATAATTAATTTGAGCACAAGCCTAGCTCAACACTAAAGCGATGATACCCTTGAAGAAGAGAAGCAGCACTTTCCTTTCGGATGGACTTAGAGAATGAGAGGGTGATTGAGGACGACTTGTCACACTGTTCGGCCACATGCCAGCACTGATTTCACATCCTCCAGGAGCAGCTTTGTGGGGAGAGCACATGAGCTGGCTGCCTCCTGTCTTCCCTTTTCCTCCAGACGTCCCTCACCCCGTGGCTCCTGTGGACTGGGAAATAATCATTTATGCCTAGTCTCCTCCAGTATGCCACTCAGCCTTTCATTGTTTTCTCAAGTCCCTACCAAGTGAGAACAAATATTTATTTCTTATTTTCTTTTTGACTCAGAGGAAAAATAAAAATCTGCTTTTCTTTCCTTCTCCTTTCCCTCTTTTTCTCCTTTCCTTTCCAGTCTGTAGAAAAACTGTACTTCGGCTTCATTGAATGTTGTCCTTTCTTTCAAGGACAATTCAAGGACAATTGGTCCTCAGGCCTCTGCATGGAAGTCTTAGCTGAGTGAAGGTACATCCTGAGCTGGAGGATGAGTCTCAAATGATTCACTGTTTTAATGTGAAATATCTTATATAAATGAATTATGTAAATACATGCCGGGCACATTGGATAGGTGCTCAATAACATTTGTTGACTCAATGGATAGATTTTGAAGACAAGACATAGATTTCAAAGCTACAACTATTTCTGTACTAAATAAAAAAATCTATTGAGTTTAGTTACTTCAACTAAAGTAATTTTCTGGTTTGACTATATATCTTATAGGTCTAGCTCAATTATTCAAATTCCATAACTCTATTAGCTAGCTTTCACTAAATAATGAACTATCGCCTAACTTAGTGGTTAGAAACAATAAACCTATTATTTCCCATGGGGCTGTGGGTTGGCTGGGGGCTCTTCTGTCTGCATGGGTACGACCAGGACTGGATGATCTGGAAGGCCTCACTCATGTCTGGTCCTTGGTGGGCTGGCTGGTCTAGGGTGTGTGGGATGTGCTTAGCCAGTGGGCTCATCTCTGCTCCATGAAGGCTCTTACCTACTTTGTGAGGTGAGTCCAGGGTCCTTCACATGATGACAGAACCCCCCCTCCTCCCATAGCACGAGATAGCAAGACCCAACGCGCAAGCACTTTTCAAATCTCTGCCTTCGTCATGTTTACTACTGTTCCACCTAAAACAAGTAACACGGGCAAGCCTGGGCTCCTCGTAGGAGTGGATTATGCAAGTGCATGGACACAGGGAGGTAATTATGGCAGACATTTTGCAAACAACCCACTACAGTGACATATGGTGAAATACTAAAATTAAAAAAAATGATTCATAGTGGTGTAACACATCTATTTTATGGTTGAGGGATTTACTTTGTAGCAATGGTTTTTTTTTTTTAATTTATTTTCTGGAGATTTTTCTTTAATTCAGTGACAAAATTATAATACAAGTTCTATATATTAAAACCTCTTTGTGGAATGATGCTAATGCCACGGTATCGAACCTGTAACAGGGAGTGGAAATGACCTATTGTCCTTGCATAAACCTGGAATCCAAGTCTCTTGCTGTCAATAAACAATTTCATCTTCAAAGTAGCTCTTGGCATTAAAAGATGTGCTATTGTGTTAGAGATACAGACAGAAATGGCAGCATTCCTGCCCTCAGTAGGAGAGGCAGACAAATGCTCGGAATACCACAATGTGCTGGTAACTGCTGGAACAAAGGGTTCCAGAAGGCTCTTAGCTACTTTGTCATAGTCCCTTTCTAGAGATTGATATGGATACTCTGAGCACCTACTTTAGATGGGGGAGAAGGGGAGAGGTCAGGAAAGACTTCAAGAAGAGAGGAGGTAGGTAAAAATAATGGTAGGAGCTCTCCAGTTTGAGGGGAGAAGAGGTTCCAAGGGAAGAGGAGTGAGGTCAGCGAGGTGGGCATGGCTGCGGCACACTGAGCTGTCATGGCGCATAGGGCCCCAGGGCAGCAGAGGCAGAAAGATGTGGGACACCCAGTTCTGAGCCATCCACTCATTTATCCCACAAATAACTATTGAATGCTTAATGCTCGAGAGGAAGTATGCTAAGTGACCCGAATGCAGTAGTAAACAGAGCACCTAAGGGTCTCGAAGATCCAGGAAGCTTAAATTCTAACTGGTGGGGAAGATGGAATCAGAGCCACAGCCCATCAACGACCATGATTTCACATTGTGACCTGTGCCAGAAAGGAGGTTCTCATTTATGCTTGAAGGCACCTCAGGGAGCAATGGAAGCATGTTAGAAAGAGAAAAGATTGCTCATATTTTAGTTTGACAAGAATATCGTGGTATCGTGGAGGCCGAGAGAAGGGAGAATTTCAAGGAAAAGTAGGTGTTACGCACATGCAAGATAAGAAGATAATATCTGTGTATTTATAGCTACACAGTTGTATGATCGATGACTATCTGCTTAGTCATAAATATATTTTACATATATTTTAACCCCTAATGCCCATTATCTTCTAGAGCAGATTAAGTAGGAGAAAATGACAGAAACCAGGTTTTGATATTGTGAGTAAAGCCAAGGATGTATTTCCATGGGAGCTCAGAAAATGCCCAATTAAGCCCATCAGAAGAATTGAGACTTCATAGAGCCTGGAATATTGAACTGAAATCAGAGACTAGAAGACATGAGGAGTTTGGCATTTGACCATGTAACGGGAAATACAGAATGTGCAAATCTGATGTTTTATCAGTCAGGATACTTTCAGTTGCAAGGGACAGAATCCAAAAGTTCAAATTAACTTATAAAAGAAAAGAAGCTGGCTCGGTATCAGAATTGGCCACATCTCTAGCTTCTGACATGTCGTGAATCTGTGTCTCCATGTCTTGGCTCCACTTCCATCTAAAATACCCTCATCCCAGCAAGTTCTCTTAGCATTATGAGACCGTTCTCAGCAGCTCCTGGCTTACATAGTTTCAACACTGTGGGATCTAAGTCAGAGATGCTTTTCCTCAGAGCATCCCTATCCACCTTTAGAAAGGGACTATGATGTATCATTCTCAGACCATCCAGACCTTGGACACTAAAATAACTACTGATCATTAGATTAGTCTAATGTCGACTCTGACTGTGTAAAGCTGAGACCGGACAGGACAGGCAGGGATGGACCAAGATGGGTGTGGGCAGTGGTTTGCCACAGTAGGGAGGGATAGTTTATCACCAATGTTGTTTAGAATTACAGGGACATGGTGATAATTAAAAGCAGACTCTTTAAATTTTTAAATTCTCTATGGACAATGCTCTTACTGTCTCATTGTTTCTCTCAATTGGTTTGTAACTAAGTGCAAGCAGATGTCTTTTTCAAAAAAATTTTTGGTGGTAATTTCACCATTTTGTTCTTTCAAGGAAGAAGGTTATGTCATCTTGATTTTATAGCACTTAAACAAATTACAGTTATTATAGGAGTTAACGTTCTAAGAAAGAGTGCAAAATCAAGTCTTCAACAACCCTGTTGGGTTTGCATGACTTTAGAGAAACAGAATCATTCGGCAGAATGAAATCTGCAAAATGAAATTGAGAATCACCTGCTTTGAAAGACTATTCTGTTTTCATATTTAGCTGAATGTATCTTGTTATCGCTCATCATCATGGCAATTGATGGTCTCTGCCAATCTTTGGAAATTTTAGAAGATCTGTGATCAGGCTTTGGGTATGAATTTCTTTGACCATATTTCCTAAAACTTCAGGCCATATGTTGCTGGCCTTCAGTAGCTTTGTGGGAGCACAAAGCATTCATCTGCTCTGCAAGTCTAGGTTCTTTACAGTGGTACGTCTTATAGAGACGGAGAAATCAGACTTTACCATGACAGGGGAGCAGTGAATGAGTCCCAAGCCCTCGGGAAAGTTCTAATTCTGACACTAACCAGGGATGATCCTGAGAAAGTCCCTTCACTACTTTATGATGTGGGTTGCTCACCTGCAAAATAAAAAGTTTGGGTCTGATCATTGCCAATGTTTGTTCACTGTAGCACAAACAGTGTATGAAATCTAAAAACTTTATGTTCAGGTTGCAAAAATATTTGGATACTTCTTTTGCCCATGCATTTTTTTACTTTTTTTTCTAGAGAATCTTGAGAACTTATCAGGACATAAAGATAATCATTAGGATCCCTAGATTCAAAATGAAGTCCAACATTAGCCCAAACAGACAATGGGAAAATTCTAGGGAAGGAAAATGTACCGCATCAGTCATCATTAAAACAATGGCTTC
>CM052886.1:2674902-2704065 GCA_028534135.1 Potos flavus
CCCCAAGATGTGGGGACGTGTGTGCGCGCTGAGGAAAGTAGGGATGCTCCAAATGCCATCTCCCACCTGCTGGAGCGAGACCTTGATTGTGGGGCCGTTTGCACTTGTCTCTTGAACCTCGGCGTCCCCGTTCTGGGCTGCTTCCCCGCCCCCAGGACCCCCACGTGCGCCTCAGCTGCCGGCCTGCGGCCAGCGGTTCCTTGTCCCCCTCCCTCACCGACGTCTGGGCCACAAGTTCGGCTCCATCGTCTGTAAGAATGAACATCACATGCTGTCGAATTGTCAGCTTGTCACACACTCATTTTGATTTCGGTCTTGGAAGGCATTTCTATATTTGTATTTCCTGCTGCTTTAGTTAGAAATTGTGTTCATTGGCAAATAATAAAAATCCCGACAATAGTAGGTTAAAAAGGTGAATCTGTATTCAACGATTTCTTTTGCACATCTCGAGAAGCCTGGAAGTGGCCCTTAGCCACCGGCACAATGTGGAGGCTCCACTTCCAAAACCCTCCCTGCGAAACTTCTACTAAGATCTGACAGGCTGTGGCGTGCGGTGAAAGTCTGGGAAATGTAGTCCTTTTACGAAGGAGGCCGGGGCGGGTAGATATGGCAGCATCCAACAGTCTCTGAAAAATCTGCCCTCGGATCCTTTGTTCACACAACACAACGAATGCCTTACACATGGCCTATGTCCACTCTGGGCTACTGGAATTTTAGCAGGAACCAAGTGCAGATGGTAAAGGAATTAAAGCACATTCTGAACCTGAGCTATTAACCAGTTTATAGAGTTGGCCATTTAGGGGCTGTGGGACCTCTCAAGGCCCTTGGCATCACATCACCTATGGAAGAGTTATTTAATTATTAGCATTAGCCCTTGATGTGCTCAGCATACCGGACCTAAGACAATAGAATTTTAACATCATAATAAAGCCACGAAATATTATGTAATAATTGATGTAATGATGTCATCACCAAAATGCAGAATCATTAGAATATTCCAGTGGCCACTTGGATGGCTTGTATTGCTCTTTTATTGTTGTCTATTTTTCATCACTATGTTCCATTTTCTCAGCCAAGCAATAAGCAGAAAGAAAATAAAAAGCAGGAAGTCATAAAATCACTAATTCATATCCTTTTGCTTTGTTTTGTCTTCAATTTAAGGAGTTACATGAAATTTTTTCCTGAGTCTGACCCTTCTCTTTAAGAGAATTCACAGGACATGTTAAACATTTTGGGAAAACATGCTTTACAAAGGCTATAAAATAAAGTCCCCTACCTTCTTTCTGCTTCTGACCCCTCTCTACCACCTTCCTCTTTTTACTGCACATTGAATGCGTCTCTTCTGGGGAAATAGCTGTTTTATTAACCATTCAGTGATTGCTTCCTCTGTGTCAAAGTCATATGCAACAGTTAATATATTTTTCACTTGCAACAAATAATCTATTGTTATTTTTATAGGATTCTTGTTACTTTCCATTTGGGTCTTGATAGTTCATAGTGAGAAACGTTTAATAACTTGTATCCAGCAGTTGCTAACAGATGCTTGGCTGCGTGGCGCTTGGCGATTATAAGACTCAAACCCTCACATAAATTAATGCTAGCTGCACAATGGAAAAGGAGCAAATAATATATTATTAATGACCTAGGAAAAGTGTAAGAGAACCAAATATGACTTTTCATTCTGCTATGCTACTATGCCATTTTCCCATACTGTTTGGGAGCTCAGGTAGATGTTTGAATATGTACAATTGATATTTTTAACCTAGCCAACTTTGTGTGAAGGAACTTTGCTACTAGGGAATTAGACAATGAGGTTACCAATATAATAATCCATGTAATTTCATAAAATGTGCCTTGGAAAATATACAGTGCAATAATTTCTAGTCAATGCGCTGAATTTAATAATTGCACTTTAAGATCTTCACCAGTAATTCTCAGAATATTAACATTTCCGACTACTGAGTCCAGGATCACACAAAGGGCCTAACATTTTGAAAATTGATGAGTCTATTTTATTAGCTAGATCAGATCTACTTTCTTTCTTGAGAACAGAGCCAGAAAATTTTCTCACTTGTTTATGAGACAAAACAAAACAAAGTTAGGAAGAACCAGGGATAAAATAGCCAATCTACGGAGATAACGAGTACCAGTAAGATGTGATGGAAAAAAATAAGAAGAAGGTACACAGTCTTGGCATTATTTGCAAATTCAAACGCTCTTGATGGAGTGGCATGAATTTATTCTAAAGTAAAGCATTCAGGTGAAATAACATCACTTAGCATTAAATTCATATAATTGTTTTTAGTGAAAAACTACATATATTCATAGAAATATCTGAGATGGGAGGACTTTTTTCTTACCTATAGTTTGAAGTATGTATTATAAACCTATTTCCGTATAACTTTTGATATTTTCCCTTAAGGTAAATCTTTATTGTGATTCATTTCTCATGTAATAAAAAACAAATTTAAGATTATTTGTATCTGCGAATTAGTGTTTTTCTTGCCAAGTGCTAAACTTGGGTAATTTTGTATTGATTAAGTTTACCCCCGCAATTTATCTATATTATAGAAAAGGCTGAAAGAACATTTATTATTTCATTTTTCAATGGGGAGAATGAAAAAAGGTCAAGTGACAGAAATTGAAGAGTACATGGATGAAGCCGAAATAAAATCTCAGGTCCCAAAGATCTCAATTTCTCCCCAAAATAAGCCCTTACATTTTACTTCCATCCTCGGCACGTCCGGGTTTTATTGGACTGGTACATTTCATTTTCTGAGACGTTATTGGTTATGTTGAAATAAACCAGCTCAGGAGCGTCTTACCATCTTTTATTTATGAATCACCATGCTTGAATCTTGTGTTGTCCATCGGCCTATTTGCAGGATTCCAGTGGCCTCACCATTTTCCTCTGCTGCAGATGCCTCACTGCCCTTCTTCAGCTTGATGAGAAAGCTCGCGGTTCCATGCCCACTCTCTCTAATTGACCCGACCTCATCGAAATCCAGCTATGACAGACATTGCTGGCTTCAGGGGAGTTCTCAGATCACGAGTTTAATGCCTTTGCCTTTGGATGGCAATCGAACCCATAAAAATATATCTTTATCCTTTTCTAGGTTCTGTCTTATCATGACTGTCAACCAGAGAGCAAATGTTCAGAAGTGGAGAGGCTTTCAGTCTCATGAGACGTGCAGAGTAGAATAACAGAGGTGCAGACAGTGTCTTACAGGATGGAACATTCCTGATGGTGCAAGTGGGAGGTCGGGGACAGAACTTTCTTCACTGCTAGAAGAGCAGGCAATGGACCACAGGATCATGTGGTGGGCGGCAAATACAAGTATACAATGTTTGCGGCTCCCGATTTTCACTCTGACGCTGTGAATCTGTGCTTCTGTTTTTTCACTCCTCAACATAGTTACTCACTTTCAAGCCTTACATATTTAAAAAAGTTGTTTCAGACCCCATGCCTATAACTCATACTATTAAGTTCCAATATTTTCCTACAGTTCTTTAAAGACTTTTAGAGATAAGGGCACCTGGGTGGCTCAGTTGGTTGAGTGTCTGACTCGTGTTTTTGGCTCGGGTCATGATCTCCCTGTAGTGGGACTGAGCCCCCGCTGGGCTCCGTGCTCAGTGCAGCGTCTGCTTCAGATTCTTTCTCGCTCCCGGTCTGCCCTTCCGTCCTTGCATGCGCTCTCTCTCTCAAAATAAATAAACAAAATCTTAGAGAAATAAAAATAAAAATTTTGGAGGTAAATTCCCACAAAATGATGCACAGGTCTTAAGTGTACAGTTTGATGATTTTTGATGAATGCATGTGCTGGGATAACTGATATCCTTACCGAGGTACAGAATCTTTCCTTTACTCTACTGAGGTTCATCTGTGCCTTTTCCTTCAATTCTGTCCCAAGAGGCAATCAGTGTTTTGCTCTTGACCACCGTATTTTTTTTCCCCAAATACTTTTATTTTATTTTTTCAGTGTTACAAGATTCATTGTTCATGTACCACACCCAGTGCTCCATGCAATACGTGCCTTCCTCAATACCCACCACCAGGCTTGCCCAACCCCCCACCCCCCTCCCTCCAAAACCCTCAGTCTGTTGCTCAGAGTTCACAGTCTCTCATGGTTCATCACCCCTCTGATTTCCTCCAATTCACCCCTCCCTTCCCTCACAATGTCCTCCACGTTATTCCTTATGCTCCACACGTAAGTGAAACCATATGATAATTGACGTTCTCTGCTTGACTTATTTCACTCAGCATAATCTCTTCCAGTCCAGTCCATGTTGAAACAAAAGTTGGGTATTCATCCTTTCTGATGGAGGCATAATATTCCATTGTATATATGGACCATATCTTCTTGATCCATTCGTCTGTCGAAGGGCATCTTGGCTCTTTCCACAGTTTGGCGATTGCGGCCGCCATATTTTTTTAGAGATGTTATTTATTTATTTGAGATAGAGAGAGAGAAGGAAAGAGAGAAAGAGAACACACGAGAGGGGGGAGGAAAGGAAGAGGGATAAGTAGACAAGCTGAGCAGGAAGCCCGATGCCAGACTTGATCCTAGGACCCTGAGATCATGACCTGAGCTGAAGTCAGATGCTTAACTGACTGAAGCACCCAGGCACCCCTCTTGTCCACCATATTTTTTCCTTTTTAAGAACTTCATAAAAATGGAACCATATAATATGTACTTCTTAGTGTCCAGTTTTTTTGCTCTATTCAATACTTTGAAATTAATTCATGTGTATCAGTAGTTTGCTCCATTAAATGACACTATTTTTCAATCCATTCTGCTGTGGATGGATTGGGTATCCACATTTTGGGTATAATGAATAAAGTTGCTCTATTCATATATACATATATTCATGATATGTTCATAAATACATATATATACATATATATATATATATTTAGAGACAGTCTGAAAGTAAAATGATAGAAAATGTTATAATATGCAAACAGGAGGCATAAAGAAACTATATATATCTTTTTTTGTGGATATATATTTTCAATGTTCTTGTTTGCCTTCACTGGTTAGAACCTCCAGAACAATGTTGAATAAAAATGTTGAGAGAAGACATCTTTCTCTTGTTCCCAATTTTAGGGGAAAAAGCATTACTTTTCCTATTAAGTATAATGTTAACTATACTTTTTTAAAGGACTTTTATTAATTTGAGAAAATTTCTTTCTATTTGTTTGCTGAGAACTTTTATTAGAATAAGGATTAAAAAAAAAGAATAAGGGTTGAATATTATCAAATGTATGTCTACATTTTATTTGATAAAATTATATAGTTAATCTCATTATTCTCTGTCAATATGGTGAATTAATTGATATTAATTATTCAATCAACCTTAATTTTTGGGATAAAACATTCTTAGTCATGGTGTCTTTTTTTGTGTATTTCTGTATTTGATTTATTCATGTTTGCTAAGTGTATTTTTATCAAGTTTCATGAGGGATATTAGTGTATAGTTGTCATTTCTTATAATGTCTTTATCTAGGTTGCTTTGGTTAAATAAAATGAACTGGTGTTTTTTTCTTCCTCTAATTTCTGAAATGATGATAGTATTTGCTTTTTAGTCTTTGAATTAATTTATTGATGAAGCCATCAAGGCCAAAATTTTTATGTGGAAAGGTTCTCAATAATAAATTCAGTCTCTTTAAGAGACAAAGGGTGATTCAAATTTTCCATTCGCCTTCAGTCAATTTTTAAAATTGCATTTTTCAAAAAATGTGGACACAACTATGTCGTTAAATTTATTGGCAAAAAGTTTTTCATTTTGTTCCCTCATTTACCTTTTACTACTTGTAGGGTCTGTAATGACCTCTCATTTTCATTATGATTTTGTAGTTTGAGGGTTTGTTTTTAAACTTTTTCACCTTTACTCTCTTAAGCACTGTGATTTATTATTTTTTCCAATTGTCTATTTTCCATTTCATTCAATCTGTTCTTATTTTTATAGTTTCCTTTCTACTAATTATTTTACCTTTAATGTGTGCATCTTTTTCTAGCTTCTTTAAGTGAGAGTTTAGCTTCTAGATTCTAAGCTTTCATTTTCTGATATTTATATTTCTATCTTTCCTTTCATGTGAATTTTGAAAAAAGTCTGATTTCTTCAGTTGTTGGGTTTGGGGATTGTCATAGAAAGACTTTAAGCTGGCCTCCAAGATCCTGCGTCCTGATATTTATGCTTTTATGTAATTCCTTCCCCTTGAAGTTGGGTGGAAACTGTGCCTTTCTTATAACTAATAGAATAGGGCAAATTACTCCTGTAATTATGTGATTGTGTTATACAAGATTCTGTCTTTCTCACAGACTGATCTTGGAGTCTCTCTCTGTCTTTGGCCTCTGTTTCTGTCTCTCTGTCTCTTGCTGGATTTAGAAAAGCAAGCTTCATAAATCCTTCAGCTGCCAGGAAATGAATTCTCCAATAACTGGAGGGAGCTTATAAGTTGATCCTTCCCCAGTCTAGCATCTGATGAAATTGCAGCCCCATCAACGTCTGCATTGCAGCCTGATGAGACAACAAAGCACAGGACCCAGCTAAACCGTGTCCAGATGCCTAACCCACAGAAACTGAAATGATAAATACATGTTGTTTTAAGCCACTAGAGTTGAGGTAATATGTTACATAGCACACCCAATGATCGCTTTATATTATAGTATTTTATTTTTTTAAGTGTGAGTTAATCAAGGTAGTTAATAATTCTGTTCAGTTAATCCTTATGCTTATTGATTCTTTGTCTTGTTCTTTTCTCTGTTACCAAGAGAGAGGTATTAAAATCCACTATGGTTGTGGGTTTGTCTGTATCTTCCTTCAGTGAGGTTTTGTTTGGTGTATTTTCAAGTTCTATGCTCGGTGTGATATTCAGTTTTATTTGTCAACTTGTCTAGCCTGTAGTCCCCAGTTGTATAGTTAACACTAATCTAGGGTATGCTGTGAATGTAGTTAGTAGACTGGATTGATGTCTATAATCAGTTTACTTTAAGTAGGGAAGATTACTCTGCGGGCGGGCCTGATTCAATCAGTGGAAAAGCTTTAGGAGAAGAGCTGAGGCTTCTCTGAAGAAGAAATCCTAGCTGTGGACTGTAGTTTCAGCTCATGCTTGAGAGCTCCAGCATGCGCTTCCTGTTACTCTTCTCTGTAAACTTTGCACTTGCCCAGCCAAATCCCATGGCCATCTAAGCCAATTCCATTCAATAAATCTTTTAATATATATATCCTGCTGATTCTGTTTCTCTGGTGGAGCTTTAATGGATACAGTCAGGTTCACACACACTTATGATTAAGTGTTCATGATGCATTGACCTTTTCATCATTATGAAATGTCCCTCATTATCTCAGGTGATACACCTTGCCTTGAAGTTTGGTTTTCCTGATAATATCAGATATGCATTCCAGCTTCTTTATGCCTCCTGTTTGCATAATATAACATTTTCTATCATTTTACTTTCAAACTGTCTCTAAAAGGACATTTCTTGTAGATAGCATCTAGCTGGATTTTACGTTTTTATGCATTGCAATAATTTCAGCCTTTTTATTGAAGCATTTTGTCATACATATTGTCTGCTATTTTTCTTTTACATAGGCCATTAGCCCCACATTAATTACATATATTATAAAGAAAATAAGAGAGGAGTTAAAAATACATTCTTTTAAATTTTCATACATATGTTGATTTTGGTGGTCCTTATCTTTTCCAGAAGATTGCGCTTTTCCTCTGATAACTTTTCCTTTCCTTGTGGTGCATGTCTGCTAGTGATAAGTTCTCCGAGTTTTTATTATTTTTTTAAATGTCTCTCTATCTTCTAGGTTTTTGAATATATTATCACTGGATATAGAATTTAAGGCTGACATTTCTTTCTTTCTTTTCATACTTTGTAAGATGGCATTCTATTGTTCTGGTCTCCTTTTTTTTGCTGTCATTTTTATCATTGTTTTTCTGTCTTTACTTTTTTTGTCTTTTCTTCATATGATCTCCTTATCTTTTGTTTTTATCTGTTTTTACAATGATATACCTAATTATGATAGTTTTCAAAAGCATTTTATCTTGAAATAATTGCAGACTTACAGAGAATTTGCAAAAATAATATGAACAAGTCCCATATGCCCTTTACCTAGATTCCTCAATTGTTCTTACCAGATTTATTTTACATATAAATATATGATAATATAGTAATGTAATTATACATATGTTATGTAATTTTTTCTGAACCTATTAAAGTTAAGTTGCAGACATGTTCTTCCTCCCAGGTAAATAATTTGGTGTGTGTTTCCTGAAATTGAGGACATTCTTTTATATATCTGCAGTGCAATTATCAGTTGTATTATGCTTCTTGTTAGCCACCTGTCATTATTCAAATTTAATCAATTATCCCAGTCCTGTCTGTTTTAGCAGAGGGGGAAAAATGACCTAAGGTTTAATCCAGGAATACTCGTTGCTTTTAGTTCTAACTTCTTTGTCTTCTCTAACTTGGAACAGTTCATCGGTCTGTGACATTTTGACAAATGTCGACTAGTGACTCTGTTCAACATCCTCTGATCTATGATTGCTGGATGCTTACTAACAAATGGATCAGGCATGCATTTGTAACTGAAAGAACACAGACTAATGTTTTAATATGTTGTGTCAGGTGGTACATAGTACTGACTTGCCCCTTTACCAATGATGTTAATTTTGATCATTTTGTTAGAGTTATGTCTCCCAGGTTTCTCTAATATAATGTTACTTCTTTATCTTTGTTATTAATAAGTATTGTGTGAGGAGATACTTTGAGAATAGGTTAATATCTTGTTTCTCCTTAAATATTTCAACCACTATTTTTAGTACCCACTGATGATTCTTCCCAGAATGAATTATTGCTGTAAGGAGTATCAAATGGTGTTTTTCTAACTTGATCATTCCTTCTAAATTTATGCTTTGGACTTAAAATGTGAGCACTTTTAAGTTTCTACCATTAATTTCTTCACTTTAATATGGAATCATGCATTCTTACTATAGGAAATGCATTTTAGCCTATGGGAGCCCCTGCAAATGTGTTCCTGTGCCCTCTTGTTATGGCCCCATTATGTTTTCAACACTCTCTTCATTTTTGGCATAGCAATATGCTCTGTCTCATCTTGTACTTCTGCAGTCCCAGCCCTGGAATCAGTATTCTCTCCAATGAGCCCTGATTAATTTTAGTGAGAACGTTATTTGGAAACCAAGATTATGATATCTCATAATATGATGGGATATATTCACTGCTACTGGATATTACTGGTTTTAGTTCCTCTTAACAGACAGAGCCAGGAAACATGCGTGTGTACACACACACACACACACACACACACCTGTTTACCTCTCAATATATCAACTATACATGTCTATGTCAATATGTACATTACATCTACATCTATCTATCAAATCGTGGGTTCATTCTGGCACGTCCAATTTAAATGCAATATAAAAGGTTTACTCTCAAATCCTCCCTCCTTATGCCTTACCTGGAAAGTCCTGGCTTCATCTGGCTACAATATATTTACTTATTTGCTCAATCCCAGAATTTACAGACAGTAGCATTAGAATTGCTAAGTCACACCCACTGAAAAAGAAAAAAAAATCTCTTAATAACTAGAACTTAATATTTGTTTATGTTTCATTTTTCTGTTCAGCCTGAGGATATCTAATAAAAATATACTGGCCAAAAGTCGTGTGGGGTCAGTTCTTTTCATTCTTTTCTGTGTAGTTATGTCTCTCATTTGAAATATAATTAGGTTGCTTTCTGTTTGCATTTTATTTTAGTATTATTGTTGACCTTATTATTATTTTGTGTTTGTATATGATACATGGAAATCATTTTAAAAGTCGGACTATGAAAAATAGTACACTGGTAGGTGTTACTTTCCATCTCTTCTGTGCTCTTCTGATCCTACTTCCTATTTATTTTCTGTTTACACATTCTATACTTCCTTATGTACTAGTGAGTATATACATATTTATTTTCTTTCTAATATAAAAGTTCACAAACTAAAGATATTGCACTTACTTTCGCTTAGCAACGTATCTTGGAAATCACATTATTTCAGTTCACAGAGCTTTTCCTTATTCTTCTTTAAAGCTGCATAATATACCCCTTGTGTAGAGGTATCCGTTTTTTCAACTCCTGTGTGTGGGGATTTGGTTGTTCTTAATAATTGGCATTTATAAACAATGTTCCCATGAATAACCCTATGCATATGTATAGTAGTTGTATTGTTGAGGTATATCTTTAGGGTATATTCCTAGAAGTAGGATTGCTAAATCAAAAGATAAATGCTAAGTAGGCTTCCTAAATATTGCATGAACCAATCTGCATTTCAACCAGCAGTGTACCAGTATACGAGAGTGCCTGTTTCCCCAAGTCTTAACAAAAAATGTCTTGTCACATCTTTAAATTTTTGACAGTCTGAGGTGAAAATGATAACACTGTAGCCACTCTTATATAATTTACTGTGCTTATAATTCATATTTAAAAAATACATCTGACCTGATTATACAGCTTAATGACTTTTGACAAATGTATACATCAGTATAAACACCAACACAAGTTATAGAACATTTCTACCCCCCAAAAGCTAGTTTATGCCTCTTTGAAATAATTCCTCCTTTCTACTTCTGATGACTAGCATACCTCTGGTATGATTTTCTTTACTGTGGATAGTTTTGCCTGTTCCACAATTTCACATAAGTAGAATCACAGCTCTTCATCTGCCTTCTTTTGCTTCGCATGGTTTTGACTTTCGTCCATGATGCTGAGTATATAAATAGTTTCTTCCTTTTAATTGCTGAGAAGTATTACACATATGGGTATACCACGAATTGTTCATCTCCCAACTTGATGATGGACATTTGGGTTGTTTTCAGGTTTTGGATACCTGAGTAAATCTGCTAGGAGCATCTGTTTAAAAGCCTTTGTGTGAACATATGTATTCATTTCTCTTGGGTAGATATCGAGGGGTGTGATGCCTGGACCATTGGGTATAGTGATGTTGTTAAACTGCTTTCTAAGTGATCGTACCATTTTGCACTCCCACATGCAATATGTGAGACTTCCAGGTTCTCTACATCCGTGTCATATTGTCTCTTTTCTTAATTTTAGCCTTTCTAGAGTGTATATTGTATCACTGAGATTTTATTTGGCATTTCTTGGATGTCAAGTAAAGATGCATTTCCCTGATGTCAAGTAAAGATGTCAAACATTTTTCAGATGCTTATTGACCATTTTTATGCGTTCTTATTTTAAGAGATTGCAAATATTTTGCTAATTTTCATTAGTTGTTTTATTACGTTGTAAGAATTCTATATATAATCTGAGTACCATTAGTTTGTCTGGTAGATATATTATAAACCCTTTTTCTCTGTCAGTGGCTTGCATTTTTATTTTCTGAAGACTGTCTTTGAGGAACAGAAGTTTTATATTTGATTCAAATCCAATTTATTTATTTATTTTGTTGTATAGTTTTTGTTATTGGTGTCATAACTAAGATACCTTCATGTACCGAAAGTTGAGTATATGTTCTCATATGTTTTCTTCTGTATGATTTGTAGTTTTAGCCCTTACACTTTGGTCAATTTATGTTATATTTTGTCAAAAATCAATTGCTCATAGATATGTGAGTCTCTTTATGGATCCTTTATTGTTTCCTATGGTTTATATGGACATTATGCAAATTGCCCAAAAATCCCTGGGGAAGGTTCAGTAACAAATATAATGATTTATGGGTGCCCCCACTTCATAGTGATGGTGTCTCATGAAATTGGTCCGCTTGACATCTCAGAAATCTACCTGGTCACTCCGTAGTCAGTCACCTCCCCTAGAGGTTTTGTATTACCCAGAATACACTGGAGAGTTTATTTCTATCTCCCACAATAATTTATATCTCATTTAGTATGATCAGTTTTGTTAAATTTATTCTTTCAGTACATTTTGGAAAGAGTCAGAGGGTATTGGCATTAAAAAGAGCAGTGTATCTTCAGTTAACACATAAGGGAGTAGAACAAATTCTGGCTCCCTCTTACCAGTGTCATGAACTGAGGAACTTATATACCCCCCTGAGCCTCAATAGGTATAAAGAAGGGACAATAACAATATACATGATTTGATATCTATTACTGTCTCATAATATCTACTCCACAGTAAAATCTTATATATTAAGCACTTAGTATATATCAGTGACATATAATGATAACTAATATTAAGAATTTCAGCTAATGTTTATTATCAGTATTTTTATTCTATTACATCGCAAACATTTTGTCTTTTGAAAAATCTCCAAGTAGTTCGATATATAACTTCTGTGAGATATACAAGGAGAGAATACTCTGATACCATTTACTGATGTTCACCGAGCCATCTTTAAAAGAATCCCTTCATATGCTTTCAGACATATCAAATCTACTCAGTCCTTAAAACATCTTAATTTGTTCTGCATTGAAAATTCAACTTTAGACTTCAAAGTGAGAACATAACACTCACGAGGAAAAATCAGTACTTACATGCTCAGAGTTCAGCAAAACCACGTTTTGTATCACGAGGTAGATCAATGTAGAGCTAACATCGGGAAATCCGTGCCTCTCATCATTGCACTTTTAATTAATAACAGCATCTGAAGGTAATGACTCACAGCTTTTCAAATAAATGTGTGCCATTTTCTTGAGTAATTTGCTGATACATGGGACACGGCCAGCAGATTTGCATGCCTTTGGTGTGAAAGGCAGTGGGATCCATAATTCACATGAACATAAATTATTAAAAAGAAACCATTATTGTAAAAATATATTCATGAATCAGGCAAAGAGATCACTTTTCCATGGGAAAGAATAAACATTACTATTGATTACAGCATCTGTTGTGAATTTACATAAACGATAAACTGATCATTGTTTTTGTATGACAGTCTACATTCGCATGCCTTTTTAGCTAGTAGTCTGGGAACTTTATGGGGATTAGTCAATCCTATGCTTAATTAACACTGGCTTTGATCTTTTGAGTAGTAGCTTCACATCACAAAAATATGTGATAATTTCAGTGCCTTTAACTCCTGGGAAAATCACCTAAGAGCTTATTGTAACAGGTGAACTAAGTAAAATAAGGAACGCAGCCTGAAATTAAATTTGTTAGAGAGACCTATTGATTGCACAACAGACGCCACTGCTGCCTCAGCTGAAGCTCATGTTATCTACTGATAATATTGGCATTCTGGTTCATAAATCAATCTCTTAGGAGTTTGGTTATAATGAATCATTTTTCCTGAACTTGATCACCTCTGAATAAGCAGATAAGCACAGAGCTCCGGGAGGTGCCTGGGGGGCTCGGTCAGTTAAGCGTCTGCCTTCTGATCAGGTCATGATCCCAGAGTCTTGGGATCAAGTCCCGCATGGGGCTCTCTGCTCAGCAGGGAGTCTACTTCTGCCGCCCCCGCTCAGGCGCTCTGTCTCTGTCTTAAATAAAATCTTCAAAAACAAAAGCAAAAACCAGAGCTCTAGTACTGCTGTAGTGAGGCCACAGGCAGTGCAATCTGCTCGGCCACCAAAATCGGCTCAGTTCCCCTGTTGGGTCGCTGCTGCTGAGGTCGCACTGGCATTCCATCCTCCACAGACCTGCGCGGTTTTTAGCAGCACACGCCCACGAGAGTTCCTTTCTGTGGAGACACTCCTGGGCCTGACGTATTTCAGGCTGTCCCTTGAGGGACTTTATTTATATTGTTAAGAACTAGATATCAATTTTACCTGCAGTGAGAGTTTCAGGTTTAACACCTTCAACCAAATACTCTTGAGAAGAAGACTTGTTATCTTTCTTTTCCTGATGTGTCTCACTATTGTCTAGAATTTATTTTCCTGCAGTTTCTTAAGAGGTTGGCTGTTTACTAAACCTACACGTTCGCTCAGGAAAAGGATTTGAAGAACGATCAATACTATTTAGGTTACTGTGTTATTTATCGTGTCTGAATGGCATTACAGAAACAGTATTTTTTCTTCATTCCCAAATAGGGATTTTCTTTTTTTATTATTTTTATTTTTATTTATTTGACAGAGAGAGAGAGAGAGAGATCACAATTAGGCAGGGAGGCAGGCAGAGAGAGAGGGGGAAGCAGGCTCCCCGCTGAGCAGAGAGCCCGATGTGGGGCTCAATCCCAGGACCCTGAGATCATGACCTGAGCTGAAGGCAGAGGCTTTAACCCACTGAGCCACCCAGGCACCCGCCAAAGAGGGATTTTCAATGCCAGTGTGTGTTGACATGGTGGGACTGCTTTGGAGGTGACAAGGGATCCCAATGAGGGTCGGCATGTAGGATTAAAAAAAAAAAACAACCTGCCTCATTATTTAGTGTGTTCAGTAATGAGCTGTCCAGCTCTGGGACGGCTGGAACATACGTGCCCAAGATGCTGTTACTCACCATGTTCTCCAGGTAGAGGGAAGGCTGGCTCAGGTCCGCTTGTCCTCGCGAGGCAACCTGGCCCTCCGTGTACCACGTTCCCGCTGGTAGAGAAATAACCTGGCAAATGTGAGGAAGAACGTGGCAATCGCAGGCCCCCTTACAACATATTTAGGTCTACAATTCTGGCTCTAAGGTTGAAGGGTTAATTTGCCATTTGGGACAGCACGTCTGGAGCCCTGTGGGTCTAGGCACAAGCACGGAGTGACGCGGATTTGTCACAAACATTCCCTGTTTCAGTCATTCAGCAGTTCCCTACTGAATGTCCACCCTGGGCCAGATTATCTGCTCAGTCCCGAGAATACGTGGGGGGTGAGCAAGGAAACAACCCCTGACTGAGCTTCTACTCTAGTGCGGAAGGCAGACAGGAGAGGGATCGTGGGATGAAGAGACACAACATCCTACCAGGACAGACTTTCTCGTTAGGTGGGTGTTCCAGGAAGGGAAGAAATCTCCGAGTGGGTGACATTTAAGTAGAGAGAACCTCAAACACGTCTACTAAGGGCACATTCACTTAATATCAAATCCAAACCCTTTATCTGGGCATGCGAGGGGGGCCCCTTCACCATCTAACTCCTGCTTCTCCTCGGCACTTCTTGTCACTGACGCCCAAGTTTTCAGATTTTCTTTGGTCTCTTCACAGAGCACTTCATAGTGACCTCTATTTAGTACTCATAATTCCATTTTACGATTTAATGGGGTACTGGGAATTGTCATTTTTAAAAAATCATCATCATTAATAGAGAATGCTGCATAATGCATAGCTATGCATGCTGAGAAAGTAAGAAGGATATCGTGTTTGTTTGGTTAACGCTCACTTGAGAGTCCATTCTAGGCAAATGCACCACTCTGGGTGTGTGTGTGTGTGTTGGCGGTATTTGGGAGCCATTAGCTCATACCCTTAACTCTTTAACTTCGGAAGAGGGTGAGAACAATTTTTGAAAAGACTGGAGGGTCACGTATAGGAAAGCAGCTCCGAGCACGTGTTAGGTGGAGTAAGAGCTGGTACAGCCAACGGACCCCAGTGTTTCAGGGTTTCTCACGGCGGGAGTCTGGTGCTTGCTCACGTAGAGGTCCAGGTCCACGGTCTCGGTCAGACTGTGATGGTTTCGAGGCTGTGGTCGCTCACACCGTGCACCTCCCCACCCTGTCAACAGAAGGGGCACGACGGGGTAAGGGACTCATCTCGACTTTTCTCCTGCTATGACTCGTTAGTGACAAATATACTTCTGTTTACGTTCCATTGGCAAGGACTATGTCTGTGGCCCTTTCCAGAGGCCAAAAGACGGCTGAGGACTGTCACCGGGCTGCTGCCAGTGCTTCCGGTGACAACTCTATACTATGGGGAGAGGTGTCCGTTTAGCCATCCAGCAGCACGAGATAATCTGTTTGCACTCTTCTTCCCGAAGGGAATATTCTTGCCCATCTCCCAGGGAGACAGCCCAGGGTTCCAGCCGGGCGGTACATGTAGTGCCAAGTCCAGACCTCGGTACTGTCTGCAGACAGTGTTTAGAAAGCTGTGGTCCAGTAGACAAGGCACGTGTGCCTCCCTCACACCAGCAATGCCGTGAGACAAGTTCAGGATAACTGCAAAACAATCTCCAGTGCAGGAAAGAATTAAATAATGGGTGGTGGAGAGCATCCACTGTCCATGGCATTTAAGAATGAATGCTGGGGAGGCTCCGTGGAGACCCTGTGGCTGACGGTGGGTAGTTCTTCGATTAACTCTAATTCTCTCCCTGGGGGTAACTCTCCTACCCATTTTCCCAGTCCTGTGGCACTTCCATTCTAGTTGGATAGAACTAAGCAAACATTATTTAAAGATCTACAGCATGTCACATACTGATAAGAGCTAAGAAGAACAGCGTCAGCGGGGATGGGGGGTCATGCTTTTAGATAGGATGGCCTGATGGTTTCAGGTAGCATTTGAATACCGGAATTTGAGAGCAATTTGAATATCGCTCTCGGTTCCTCCGGAGGAAAAGCAGCAGACATGATCTGGCGTGGTCTGGGGTATTCACCAGCGAGCTGCCCTGGGCACCAACCCATCCGGACTCAATGTGCTTTTTATAATAAGGATTTGGGGTGTTTGATCATAAAGTTGCTTTCTGATTCTAAATTTCAGTGAATAACCACATCTCTGGCTGTACAGCGATTCATATTACTTTTGTTTTCAACTTGCAGATGAGTTAATGAAGATGGTTATTAGCAAACAAAAACCTCAAAGAATTGCTTAAACAGATGTGCGCTGAATCAATGCACTGCCACGCGTTCGAAAGAGGTCTCTGATATCATTTACTTTGTTAATGAATGCACTCATTTCATATTTTCACACGAAAAATGTGAACCCTGGGGCAGTTTCAATTGTAGCACAGCTAAGATGTGTGAGAGCTAATCTTGGAACTAAGTTTTCCTAATTGGTACATGTGAAAAAGAAAGTTAATTGAATTGCTGGAAGTAAGAATATATAGCTGTAGATAGAGATTGCAATGAATATTTTGTTGCTTTTTAATGTTTTTTTGTTTTCCCCAGTTTAAAAAGTAAAACAATAATTAATTTACATATAGTAAAATTCCAGTTTTTTAGTGTAGGGTTCAGTAAGATTTGACAAATGTATACAGGCTTGCAACTAGCACCATGATAAATATTTTATATAGTTCCATCACCCTAAAACATTTCCCTCTGCCCTCTCGTAGTGGACCCTTCCCCCAGCCCACAATCCTGTCCAGTTGCCAATCTGTTTTCAGTCTCTACAGTTTGCCTTTGCAAGAATGTCATATAAATGAAATAATACAGTATGTAACTTGTGGGTTTGTCTGTTCTTCTTTCCAGTTTATAAGTTTTTGCTTCATTTATTTTAAACTTCTGTTTTAAGATCCAATTATAGGTGAGTTTTTTTTAATAAAGAATTTTTTTTAGAGCAGTTTTTTTAAGGTTTTGAGTTTTTATTTAAATTCTAATTAGTTAATGTGTAGTGTAATCTTGGTTTCAGGAGTAGAACTCAGTGATTCATTACTTACATATAACACTCAGTGCTCATCACAAGTGCCCTCCTTTATACCCATCACCCATCTAGCCCATCCCCCAACCTCCACCCCTCCATCAACCTTCAGTTTGCTCTCTATAGTCAAGAGTCTCTCTTATGGTTTGCCTCCCTCTTCCTTTTTTTCTTTCGCCTATGATCATGGGTTTTGTTTCTTAAATTCCACATACTTGTGAAATCATATGGTATTTGTCTTTCTCTGGCTGACTTATTTTGCTTAGCATAATAATCTCTAGCTCTATCCATGTCATTGCTTTTTTAGAAGAGGTTTATTTTTTATTTTTATTTTTTTACAAACAAAAGTTTATAGTTACAAAATTATTTACAAAAATTACAATAATTACGGACAAATTGAGACAATTTCTCCCATTACTGTGATAGAAGCTACCAGCCTTCACTTTCAAATGAGGGTTTTGTTATTTTGAGATATGATACACATTCAGTGATCCACTGCTCTCATTTAAAATGCTTTTCTAAATAATTCCAGGGGCTGATTAGTGATATGTACATGGGTCATTTCCCTCAGCTTTTATATCCAAAACTACTATGTACAAATCCAACACAACTGGAATATAACAGCATAGAGTGGCGCTGAAATGAGTAATTTTTTTCCAATAGTAAATTTTAATTATTCTTTAAATATTAATTTAGTGGTTTAAAATTGAAACCATGATTTTTGGTTTTAAAAAGAAAGTACAGGGGCACCTGGGTGGCTCAGTCTGTTGAGCATCTGCTCAGGTTATGATCTTAGGGTTCTGAGATCAAGCCCCACTTCCGGCTCCCTGCTCGGCAGGGAGCCTGCTTCCCCCTCTCTCTCTGCCTGCCTCTCTGCCTACTTGTGATCTCTCTCTCTGTCAAATAAACAAATAAAATCTTAAAAAAAAAAAAGAAGTGTGTTGTTTAATATCCACGTAGTTGGGGATTTTCCTTTCTGATTGATTTCTAGTTTAATTCTAATGTGGTCTGATAGCAGATGTGGTGTGATTTTTATCCTTGTATGTTTTATGGCCCAGAATGTGGTCTATCTTAGTGAATGTCCCAGTGGGGCCGACTAGAATGTGTATGCTGATGTTGTTGGATGAAATAGTCTATAGCTATCAAGTGTATCCAGTTGACCAATGGTGCCATTGAGTTCAACCCTGACCTTACTTTCTGCTTCTGGGTCAGTCCATGTCTGATAGAACAGAGTCCAAGTCTCATATATAATAGTGCAATCTTCCATTTCTCCTTGCAGTTTTATCAATTTTTGCCTCACCTATTTTTATGCTCTGTTGTTAGGCACACGCATGTTAAGGATTATTATATATTTTGGGAGGATTGACTCCTTTATCATTATGTAATGCCCCTCTTTATTCATGTTAACCTTGCTGTGAAGTCTGCTCTGTGTAAAATTAAAATACCTACTCCTGTTTTCTTCTGATTAGTGTCAGCATGGTGTATCTCTCTCCAACCCTTTACTTTTAATCTATATGTGTTTATATTTAAAGTGGGTTTCTTGTAGACAGTTTAGAGTTGGGTCTTATTTTTTGATCCAGTCTGATGATCTCTGTATTTCAGTTGGCGTATTTAGACCATTGCCATTTAAAGTGATTATCGATACAGTTGGACTAACATCTACCACATTCGTTGCTGTTTTCCATTCTTTGCCCTTTTTCTTTGTTCCTATCTTTGTCTTCAGCTCTTTTTGACTTTGGTAATTTTAATTCAGCATTTTATATGATTAGCTTTTTCCCCTTTCTTAGCAGTTATACTTCTTTTGTAACTATTGTTAGTAGTTGCTCTAGACTTTGCATATACATTTACAACACCACAAATCTGCTTTCAAATAACACTAAACTGCTTCCAGGTAGTGCAAATACCTTATGAGAACAAAATAATCCTAATCCGTCCCTCTCATTTCTTGTATAATTGCTATCAGTTTCACCTAGCTACTTTAAAATAATCCATTTTCAGTTTACTTAAAATAAGAAGAAAACAAATAGGAGCATTAAAAAATGTCTACACACTCTTATTTTGTCTCTAAATATTTTACTTGTAGACCCAAAGAACTGGACAGTGGATTATAACTTTTTATCCCTTTTTGTCCCTTGGCTCAGAGATACTAGTGGGCAATGATTTTGAAAATTCTTTTCTTAAATATCCTTAATAAATATTAATTTTAATAAAATATTAATAAAATATTAATAAAATATTCTAAATAAAAACTCACTGATGTTTTTCCTTGAAATAACTAAAGTATTTAAATTGATTAAAAATTCCCAGGAGACCCATTTGTTTTCTAAATAAAAATTCAGAGTATTTAAGCAAATCTTGGACTGCTCTCAATTGAACTAGGGAAAGTTTGGTTTTAGGATACTTTCATTCTTTCTGACTTCCTACCTTAAAATTGCCAGTGGGTGAGGTGCTACACAACTCCAGAGAATGTCATTCAAAGAGACTACCAGGTGCACAGTGCCTCCCGTATTTATGTAATGTGGTGGCCTCGCGTGGGAAATAACATGTGTGCATGCACTGAAAAGGTGTTCCGTTAATTCTGTCTTCCCCTTAACTAGTCAGTGTTGTGAGAGTAAAAAGTAAAAAGGAAGAGAAAGTGTTGGAAAACCCTTGTGGATTGTGTTCTCTTTGTGTGCGTTGGAATCCTACAAAAAGAAGATTTCACTAAATAAGTTTGGAGTTTGTCTTCAATCTTTTATTTATTTCTCTCATCTTTTCCAGGCAATCCTCAGGAAGATGAATGGTGTTGATTTAATTATCTTTTAAGCTGCTCTAGACCATAACGGCATGCATCCTTATTTCTGTGAGTGAATGATTGAGCAGTTCTATTACAGAAACTATTAGATTTGGAGAGTTTATTGATTTGGAGCCTTGGAACAAGAATGGTCAATACACTGGTTGGGTACGTTAGCTCATTTAGATTCAAAAATTCCTAGAGATAGTGGAGACTGAGCTTCTGCTTTTGAATTAAAGATTACAATGGCTAAGCAATTTCAAAAAGCCTCAGCTTTCCCTTCATGGACTTCAGAAGATAATGTTAGAAGATCAATCTATGCATGTGATTACAAACACACATCAGCCTTTGACATCAGCTCTGTGAAATGAGTATGTCTAGCCTGATAGAATCTGGGTTTTGAGAAATGGTGCCTTATGGTAATTGATTCCTTTACTTGAATCATCTTGGTAATATTTTACTCAGCCTAATAAAATTGGTGTATTCTCTGGTTAGATTTAAAATTGATCATCCAACCATCATTAGTGGAAAGAATTGATGAATTTTTAAAAAAATCAATCAACACTTACTGAGTTTCTACAAAAAAGCAGGGAACTATTGTCAGAAGCATCTGGCTTTTGCTGATAATCAGGTTATATTTACAAATTATTTTGAAAGATTTAAAGTAGGATGAAATTGGAATTGCTTATTTCCATCCGAAATGGAAACGACTTTCGGCTTGGCAGCACTGGACTCCTGGCCCTTGTCTTTAGGAAACGTACCAAGTCGAACCACGTGGAGATGGGGCAGAACAGAATGCACAGCTGGAGAAGGCCCAAGTAGAATGAGTGTTATCAGTCTTTAATTTATGGAGCTCTGGAGGTCTGAATTCCTGTAAGCGCTGGACGAAATTTTAGCCATTTGCACACTGCCTACATGCCCATAGGCTGCAGTGGTCCGGCTGGCAGACTCGAAGATGTCGGTTGGCTCGTGTATAAGCTTGCAGGTCTGCATCGACTTCAGAAACCACATTAGCAGCTGATGAAGAATGCAAATGCAATCGGCAGAACTGTTTTGGTGTATGGATATCCTAACCTAGATTTGGAGGGGTCAAGTAAGGGCCCTGTGTTGGTGTTGGTCATTTTCAATAACTTGGGAAACTCCTAATTACATAAGGAGGGATGTGGGCTTTTTATCAGAAATTTAAACCTCTCCAGGAAAAACAGGAGTGTTTCATTTGCAATAAGTATCCTTGAGAAGAAGTTGTGAACAGGGATTTGCCACACAAACCTGTGATTTTGTCCAGGAAAATAAGCTTCCAGGAGATGAAGACACGGTTTGTGTACCTGCTATTGACTCGAGGCTTTATGGTTTAATCAAATGAGTCGTATCTGATACCAAATGTTGCCTCTGAGTACGTATTGAGTAGGGCCCGCATCGGGAGACATATGTGAGAGCAAGTGTTATTTCTTTGATGTGTCTATGTAAGGAAAATCTGAGGGGAAGATGTGAATGGGATTTTTAGGGCAGAGGAAAAAATGACCCAAATGGAGCTTCAGTAGGTCCTGGCTGTCACATCAAAAATCTCCTGTTTCCTTGTTTCTTGAGCTCGTTTACCCAGACTTATGTCATCACTTGATGTGCCCAGTTTTTTCCTCAACCAACCTACCTCAAGAGTAAGTTCATTGTTTTTGAGATGATCTCAAAATATGATACTCTCCTAACAGTGACCTGACATTCCTAACAGAGGAGAACCAAAAACAAGAGAAATCCTTTGTTGACCTTGAGGACCTTCTTGTGAGAAGACTAGAGAAGTAGATGTCTAGTAATTGGGGGGTGGGCAGCAGTAATCTCAACTGAAATGCCAGTGTTATATGGAATGCAAGATAACTAAAGCCCCCTGAGACAGGTGTGTATTGGTCGGAATTTGTTCCAGTTCCAGTTCTCTCTTTGTTTACTCCTAGAGTGATATGATTTATCAATTCCAAAGCAAATGCTTCCTTAGGAAAAATGTATTTCATTTAAATGAATAACCGATATACTTAAAACTTCATAAACAGTGGCATGAAATCCACTAACTTTGGATTTCTGAACAATTGTTTTCAGATTGCGCAGAAGCTCATTTGTCAAGATCTTTCTTCATGGTATAAATGAACGCTCCTGATAGAATGCGTGAGATATGATTGTGAAAGCTTCCTGACAGCTATTACTGCCAGGGGGGCCTACCCATGCTGCCGTTTAGGGGTGCTGCTAAGGTAGGGACGCCGTGTCACACCCAACGCAGTTCAGAGCACATGCTATATTGGAAAAATATGTTCTTGTATGTAATTTGTGCAAGGATACCCCAAATCTTTTAATTAACAAGAATATAGACAAAGGGATGCATGTAGACATATAGACATAAATATCTATCACTAATTCTACCTTTTAAAAAAGATATATTTATTTGTTTTGAGAGAGAACGGGGAGAGGGGCAGAGGCAGAGGGACAAAGTCTTGGGCAGACTCTGGGCTGAGTGTGGAGCCCAACTTGGGGCTTGATCCCACCCCCCTGAGATCATGACCTGAACCGAAATCAGGAGTCGGATACTTAACCAACTGAGCCACCCATGAGCCCCCACTAATTCTATCTTTTGATGTGAAAACTAAGGACTTTGCCAGGTAATTTTGCTGTCCAGTGTTCAAAGCTCTTCCTGTTGCATTCTGGAAGTTTATGCTCTTGGGTTCCAGTTTTGATTCTTTTGTAGTTTGTTACTAGTTAAAAAAGAATCCAGTCTTGTATAAAGATCTATGCTGGGACAAGTGTTTGGTGTAATTCTGAAGGCTTGAAGACCTACATCCATTTTTAGTGGAATTCTGTCATCTTCTGCACTAATGGTTATTGCACATTCACGTGGGAATATGTGTATATAACATCAAGAAATGTATTGCCTAAAAAAAGACAGTAAGTCCCAATCTCTTGAGCAGGAAGAGGCTAACACTTTTTGAGCCTACATTATGGACAAGTTATGATTTTTTCAGTCAATGTCCAAACAGAAACAGAAGCCATGTTAGATATAACAAATGGAGGGAGGTTTAATGTAGGAAATCAATTACTAAAAGGCTAGAAGCTCCGAAGAGGCAGAGCGGAGGCGTGAATGAAGTTACTGCCCATTACCTGGGGGGCTGGTTCCCCATGGCTGCTGTAGGAACCACATTTCTGCCCCTGAGCAGAAACCCCTTTGATGCGGTCCAGCTGGTGCTACACGCCTCCCAGGGAAGTAAGGCTTCTAAACCTGCAAGGCCCTGTATCCTGGCCCAGTGGATGACACCTGTGGTCGTCAGAATTATAATGTGGTGCCCCCCCCATAGGAGCTCCCCTCTTCATTATGGGTGAACCTGTGCACATGAAGGATGTCACACCTATGATGAGGTTACATTATATGACAAAGGTGAAGGGATTTTTGCTTAAGTAATCAAAGGCCCTAAGCAACAGACCTTGAGTTAATCAAAAGCCTATGGGTGGGCCTGGCCTTATCAGGTGAGTCCTTTCAAGGGCTTGGGAGGAGAGCTGCTGTCTCCTGTTGGCCTTGAAAAAGCAAGTCATCATGAATCTTACAGATGCAAGGAAATAAATTCTGCCAATAAATATGAGCTTGGAAGAGCAGGGACTGTGAGTTTCAGAGGAGAGCCCAGTCCCAGCCCACACTTGGATTGTGGCTCTGTGAGACCCTGAGCAGAGGACCCAGCTAAGCTGACCCACGAAAATTGTGATATAAGAAGTGCATGTCATTTAAAGCTGCTAAGTTTGTAGCAATTTGCTGTGCAGCAATGGGGCTTTAACATGGCCCATATGCGGGTTGTTGGGTGAAAGCACTGATCACATCTCTGAGTGTGATTTTCTAAACTTGCACGGTATGTTTCCCAGTTGGTGCACTGATTCTTCAATAGGCCATTCCAAACAGCTTCTGGATGCGGCAAAAGCAATGAATTCTGTGGTGGTGGCGGGGGAGGGTGGAGCCCATTGCAACACTTTTCCTCCTGAAAATAAAAGGGGGTTCTTGGTAGATGCTGTGTATTGTGGAGTACCGTGGCAGCGAGGAGAGCACCCAGCAAGCCTGGGATGGCGGTTCTGGCCGAAGCACTGTGGGTGAGGAAGAAACGTTCATATGCAGGTTAAGTGTCTACCCTGATAAGGACAAAACCTGAAGGAAGGCTTCAGGATAAGCTTCCACAAGCTGGCTGGCTGCTTCTCCCGGGGATGATGCCTGGCCGGGAGCTCGGGCAGCCTCCATGACGGGCAGGTTGGGCACTCAGTTGAGTCTCTACCGGATAAGCCTTGGCGAGGGGAAGTCCAGGTTGTCAAAGTCCTGCGTCGCTTCCATTCCTGCCACCCCCGCCATTTTCTACACGAGCCTCTGCGAACACCAGGGGGGGAGAGGAAATGTGAGGCACGCACAGAACATCATCTTGTCCACCTGATTTCTGAGGGCCTCCTCATCGGTGGGTGCGCTTGGGGGAGTGTGCACACAAGGCCTTCTTATTTCCATCTTTTATTCAAGTTCCTGCTCTCTGGACCAAAATGTTAGGGCCCTCAAAGGATCAGCTACCTGCTCCCGCAATATACTCACGTCTTCACGAGCCACCACTGTCTGCTCCTGGGCACACATCTGTCCTCTCGAGGTGTCCAGCTGTCCTGTGCAATCATGCATCCTTCACACCAGCCCACACTCTCCCCCATGTCCCAGCCAATGAGTGGGCATGGTGAAGGTCCTGGAACCAGAACCTTCCCATCCAGTGTGGAGGGAGGGAGCTGCAGCCCCAACAGTCCCATTTGATGTGGGGGTCCTCTAATGTTCGTTGTCGCTCCGGCCTCTCCTGTGGGGGGATCAAGAATTTCCCATTTCAGGCTCTTTTCACCCAGTCCTTCTCCTCCTTCTTCTCCAAGATGTCCCGCACTGTGCTCTGAACGCTGGCCACCTCCCGGACTCCCTCCCTTTCACCCATCGTGGGCTTGCCCCGGCAAACTTCCCCACCACCCACCTCTCCCGACTTGCGATTCCCAGAGACCAGACACTGACACATTCGCTAGGCAGCCTCATTGTGTCCCTTAGTAACTGTTATCCGAAATGTCCGAAGGAACGAATCAACACATTTAATTGGGCTTAAAAACTTCCGTTTATTGTTCTCCCTTTGTTTTTGGTGTATTGCTTTCTCTGTTTGGATTTCGGAGTAGTCCCTAAAACGCATATTGAAAGCCTGTGTGCAAAGACAAAGATGGTAGAGGAGCTGGCTTGCTTCTAGAAGCACCGGGCTGGGAGGCAGCTGCTGGGTTGCGTGGGCAGGGTGGAGGGAGCAGCAGGGTCTGGCCAGTAGCTCCCCCCAGAGAGCAATCCTACAACAGCCTGTCTGCGGGGCGCAGAAACCCACCGCTAGCACTTTGGGAGCTTGTCAGGGGAAGGTTTTGAAGTCTCCACAGTTCAATTATGGAATTAATCTTCCTGCTTGCAACCTCTTTCCTCACCCCACGCCTCTGCTATATCTCGTTTCTCAAATCCTTATCCCCCAGGTTGAGCTTTTCCAGAAAATAAGCCTCTAGTTTTGTGGATTGGAGTTTGTCAGTGGTGGTCTGTGTAGGAGGGGAGTCCGAAGTCCGTCCCCTCCACTGGAGGCCTCGGTGGTCCTCTGGGCTGCAGCCCGCACCCACCCCCAGCTCCCTCATGCCCTTTTCAGGTGTTTCTGGAACTCTAAGCCAGCTGCCAGCCCTTCGCCTGCTGAGCACCTGTTACGGTCCAGTGCGTTACACCAACGTTTTGTTTCCTCTGTTTTTTGGGTTTTCTCTGTTGTTTGGGTCGATGCCTCTTCGAGAAAGAACATGACTGTTGGACTTTGCTTTGCCCTCAGCCACGGTATTTGCAAAGTTTTGGAAGGAGAGGGGGGCATGCGAGTGCGTTGCATCCACTATTTGAAAACTGGAAGCCTGCTATTTAGTTTCCGCCAGTGATTTTTGGTATGTTTTCCCCTCCTTCTCTTCAACATTGCTGATGAGACCACTTCTGTGCATTTATATCACAGACTACTGTCCTCTAGAGAGCTGCTCCTCTCGTAGACCGCACTCAATTATTTCTGGAACCGTCAGGGGCCAGATTTCATCGTTTTAACTCTGCAGAGAGCCTTCACATAGTAGAGGAACAAAAAGAAAAAAAAATTGTAAAGAAAGGTAGTACCATGGTTGGGTAAATCTGAGTTTACGTTGCCATTTTCTCGAGAAAGTTTATATTCAAATTAAGTGCTTAAGTTCGTCTATGTTAATCGTTATACTTATGTGATATATATGAGCACAATGCGTGTGCGTGAGAGAGAGAGCAAAATGCAGGCTATATTCCAGTGATAATCTGATTTATTCTGACTCACTAAAATTGACTTTGATTTTAAGGTCATGTAGTTACTTATATAGATCATATGCATGCATAATCATATACTCGAATATTTGAATATGACTTCATCAGAAGTTCACAAAGTTTAAAGTTTAATTTAAGAGCACTGGGGATGGGAGGGTTTTCTATGAATAAAATTTCATGATTTTAGATCTTAAATGGGCAGTGGGAACTTTCTTTCATTGAACAGAGATCATAATTTTAAATCTACTTTTAGTGAGAGGTTTTCTCTTCTCCTTCCTTTCCAGAATGATATCTCTAGAATTCTACAAATAGAAGTCTCTTATAAAACATCTCGTACTGGAGATAATTTTAAATTGCTGTTTTGAATAAGCCCAGGTTATTTGGTCCGTATTTTTATCTGACTTGACTTTTCAAACTTCTTATGGTAGTTTTATTGATAACCTGGCCATCTATAGTACATATTCCTAAATTTGGACTACCCAAATATTATATGGAACTTAATATTTTTTGCACGACTAGAATTTTCTGTTCATTACATATTAACCTATTTGAGAGTGTTCAGAATGCAGAAATACTCAACCTCTCTCTGACGCTTATGCTGTGGGACGTATTTCCATAATCTCAGTACCAGAGGTACGATTTAAACTTGCATAGAGGTTAATATTATAGGGCTCTTGGGCCGTGAAGCTGACAGCTTCTCCCACACTTGAATTCTGATTTTTCTTCGGGAGAACCCTACATTTTCATTAACAGTTGATGCATATTTTACAGATGTAAGTGAGCAGCCTCGGGCAGTTGCAGAGAAAAGTGGCTCATTTCTGATTTCATCCTGTCTTCCTGTTCGTTTCTACAAAGTTTCCCATTTAGTCTAGACATAATTCTGCCACAGAGCAATGCTGAGTGCCAAGTGAAGTCCAGAGGTGACGGTCTTCCTCTAAGATGCCGTGGGAACTCTGTATCGGATTGGCGGAAAGTTTTCAGAGAAACTAAATCCTCAGCTGAGTTATTGCACCAGCTGAGTTCCTTAGAGGGCAATAAAAACTATAATTAAACATAAACTTGGGGAGCGATTTAAATAATACTGTATGTAATCTTGCACAAACACACCGTACATACTTTCCTATTCTTAGACCTCCCTCCTTTTTAATAAAATTTTTCATTCCAGTATGGTTGGCAATGTTACATTAGTTTCAGGTGTGCGACATAGTGAGTCAACTTCTCTATACTGCGGTATGCTGTGCTGAACCCAAGTATAGCTATCATCTGTCTCCATGCAACAGGATTGCAACATAATTGCCTCTATTCCTTACGCTATGCCTTTGATTCCCATGGCTTATTCATTATTGTAGCTTCCTGCTCCCCTTCACCCACTTGGTCTATTCCCCTTACCTTCTCTTCCTTCTGGCAACCATCAGTCTGTTCTCTGTATTTACAAGTCTGATTCTGCTTTCTGTTTGTTTACTTATTAATTTGTTTTTTTTCTTTAGATGTCACCTACGAGTGAAATCATACAGTATTTGTCTTTCTAAGTGTGACTTATTTCACTAGCATCCATGTTGTCGCTTAGGTCCATGCATGTTGTCACAAATGGCAAGATCTCACCTTTTTTTTCAGCAGCACAATATATAATATAAACCACATCCTCCTTCTCCATTTATCTGTTAGTGAACACTTAGGTTACTTCCGTATCTTGGCTATTATAAATAATGTTGCAGTAGACATAGGGGTGCATATGTCTTTTCAAATCAGTGTTTTCATTTTCTTTGGGTAACTAGCCAGTGGTGGCATTATTGGATCATATGGTATTTTTATTTTTAATTTTTTTGAGGATCCGCTAGGCTATTTCTCACAGCGGTTTGCATTCCCACCAACAGTGCAAGAGGATTTCTTTTTCTGCACATCCTTGCCAACACTTGTTATTTCTTCTATTTCTGATTTTAGCCATTCTGACAGGTGTCAGGTGATATCTCACTGTTGCTTTGATTTGCATTTCCCTGTTGATAAGTGATGTTAAGCATATTTTTATGTGTCTGTTGACTATCTGGATGTCTTCTTTGGAAAAATGTCTCTTCAGGTCCTCTGCCTATTTTTTAATTAGATTGTTTGTGGTTTTTTGTTGTTGTTGTTGTTTTGTTTGTTTGTTTGTTTGTTTTGGAAGGGGTGTTGAGTTGTATGTTCTTTATATATTTTGGGTATTAATTCCTTATCAGCTATATCATTTGCAAATATCTTCTCCTGTTCACTAGGTTGCCTTTTTGTTTTGTTGATTGTTTCCTTCACTGTGCGAAAGGTTTTTAGTTTGATGTATTTCCATTAATTTATTTTTGCTTTTGTTTCCCTTGCCTTAGGAAGTATATCTAGAAAAATGTTACTGTGGCCAATGTCAGAGAAATTATTGTCTGTGCTCTCTTCTAGAATTTTTATGGTTTCATGTCTCACATTTTAGTCTTTAACCCATTTTGAGTTTATTTTGGTGTATGGTGTTAGAAAGTGGTCCAGTTTCTTTCTTTCTTTCTTTCTTTCTTTCTTTCTTTCTTTCTTTCTTTCTTTCTTTCTTTCTTTCTTTCTT